>JAFMOC010000840.1:20000-50000 GCA_019802505.1 Corydoras sp. C115 | reverse complement strand
TTGGTTCTTCATTCTCCATCCAAGTTTTGGTATTGGTCCACAGGGGTCATGCTTTCATCAAAGGTATGGGTATTGGTTCTAAGGGTATCTTCATCCACAGTTTTGGTAGTGGTCATAGGGGTCATGCTTCATCAAAGTATGGTATTGGTCTAAGGGTCATCTCCATCCAAGTTCTCGTATTGGTCTAGGGGTCATGCTTCATCAAAGGTATCGGTATTGGTTCTAAGGGTCATTCTCCATCCAAGTTCTGGCATTGGTCATAGGGGTCATTGCTTAATCAAAGGTATGGTATATTGGTTCTAAGAGTCATTCTCCATCCAAGTTTTGGTATGGTCATAGGGTCATGCTTCATCAAAGGTATCTATTGGTTCTAAGGGTCATCTCCATCCAAGTTCTGGTATTGGTCATAGGGGTCATGCTTCATCAAAGGTATGGTATTGGTTCTAAGGGTCATTCTCCATCCAAGTTCTGGTATTGGTCATAGGGGTCATGCTTCATCAAAGGTATGGTATTGGTTCTAAGGGTCATTCTCCATCCAAGTTTTGGTATTGGTCATAGGGGTCATGCTACATCAAAGGTATGGTATTGGTTCTAAGGGTCATTCTCCATCCAAGTTTTGGTATTGGTCACAGGGGTCATGCTTCATCAAAGGTATGGTATTGGTTCTAAGGGTCATTCTTCATCCAAGTTTTGGTATTGGTCATAGGGGTCATGCTTCATCAAAGGTATGGTATTGGTTCTAAGGGTCATTCTTCATCCAAGTTCTGGTATTGGTCATAGGGGTCATGCTTCATCAAAGGTATGGTATTGGTTCTAAGGGTCATTCTCCATCCAAGTTCTGGCATTGGTCATAGGGGTCATGCTTCATCAAAGGTATGGTATTGGTTCTAAGGGTCATTCTCCATCCAAGTTTTGGTATTGGTCATAGGGGTCATGCTACATCAAAGGTATGGTATTGGTTCTAAGGGTCATTCTCCATCCAAGTTTTGGTATTGGTCTTAGTGGTCATGCTTCATCAAAGGTATGGTATTGGTTCTAAGGGTCATTCTCCATCCAAGTTCTGGTATTGGTCATGGGGTCATGCTACATCAAAGGTATGGTATTGGTTCTAAGGGTCATTCTCCATCCAAGTTTTGGTATTGGTCATAGGGGTCATGCTTCATCAAAGGTATGGTATTGGTTCTAAGGGTCATTCTCCATCCAAGTTTTGGTATTGGTCATAGGGGTCATGCTTCATCAAAGGTATGGTATTGGTTCTAAGGGTCATTCTCCATCCAAGTTTTGGTATTGGTCATAGGGGTCATGCTTCATCAAAGGTATGGTATTGGTTCTAAGGGTCATTCTCCATCCAAGTTTTGGTATTGGTCATAGGGGTCATGCTACATCAAAGGTATGGTATTGGTTCTAAGGGTCATTCTCCATCCAAGATCAAGATCAAAAGGGTTCCTCGAGGTCAGGTCTTATCCTTAAACACAACCGTAGAAGTGATGGAATCCACCGCGTTTTTATTTTTTATTTTCTCGTGGATTCAGCGCACATATTTTGAGAACTCGTGCAGGTCGGGGGTCGGTCTTTTCATTCGCTGCGTTTTATTAGTTGCCGATAGTAATGTTCTGTAACAGAGCGACAGTGTTAGACGTTCTGCAGGCTGGGAGGCCGATGACGGAGGTGATGGATTAAAACCCGGTGGTGCAGAAGTGCTATCGATGCTAATTGATTCTTTACTTCAGGTCCATTTCCACCTGCACGACCTGATGGGAGTCCCTCGGTTCTCTGCGTAGTGACCCCGGCGAGTTCTGCCAACTGGCGGGTTCTGTTGTGTGAGCTTTCACCTGAGGTTCAGGGGTTGGGTGTAAATAAAAACACCTAATGGTGTGATATCTGCAGCTAGGGGACAGTGTTCATTTCCGCCCCCGAACACTGGTACTTATGTAACAGTGCAGTTTCAGGACCCCAAATCTAGAACCCCGATTTTTGGTTTCACAAAGAGTGCACCTTTTGTCAATTAAGTCATGGGCGCCACCTGCAGGAGGAACATTGTTCTATGTAGCTTCGTTTTCTCGCAGGGCACGGCCTCCGTTTGTGGAACCGTCCCTCCGTTGGCAGCAAGTTTTGTTCTGTCTGTTCTCCGATCTTCAAACGTTATTGGTGTTTCTCGACTGTGCTGGGCGGCACAGTGGCTTAGTGTTTGGCATGTTCTCCTCTCAGCGATAGGGATTCCTGGTTCGAATCCCAATCTGGGTGGAGTTTCCATGTTCTCCCCGTGTCCTCGTGGGTTTCCTCCAGGTTCTCCGGTTTCCTCCCACAGTCTAAAACATGGATCAAGGGCAATTGAATTCTCCAAATTGCCCCATATAGAGTGTGTTCCACCCCCGAAAACTGGTCCTTACGTAACAGTGCAGTTTCAGGACCCCAAATCTAGAACCCCGATTTTTGGTTTCACCAAGACTGCACCTTTTGTCAATTAAGTCATGGGCGCCACCTGCAGGAGGAACATTGTTCTACGTACAGTAGCTTAGTTTTCTCGCAGGGCACGGCCTCCGTTTGTGGAACCGTCCCTCCGTTGGCAGCAAGTTTTGTTCTGTCTGTTCTCCGATCTTCAAATGTTATTGGTGTTTCTCGACTGTGCTGGGCGGCATGGTGGCTTAGTGTGTGGCATGTTCTCCTCTCAGCGCTAGGGATTCCTGGTTCGAATCCCAATCTGGGTGGAGTTTCCATGTTCTCCCCGTGTCCTCGTGGATTTCCTCCGGGTTCTCCGGTTTCCTCCCACAGTCCAAAAACATGGATCAAGGGCAATTGAATTTTCCAAATTGCCCCATAGAGAGTGTGTGTGTGTGTGTGTGAGTGAGTGGGTGTCCAGTGATAGATTGGCGTCCTGTCCTGGGTGTATCTGCCCAGCGCCCGAAACGTTCTCCCCTGGATGGGCATGGGGAACCCCCCCGCGACTCTAATAGAGGATAAAGCTGAAGATAATGGATGGATGATCTGATGACTGTATTAAACGGTGTGATTAAACCTTCTGCATCCTTTTGGTTTTGAAGCACAAACACCTCTCCCATGTGCTACAAGCGACAGCTGAAGGTGTAACATTCTGCTGGTGTGGCACCGATGGGGCGGGTGGGGGGGGGGGGGTGAGGTGCAGGTGTGAAATGCATCTAGTAAAACCTCACAACAAGCTCAGCGCCGTGTTTAAGCTCAGGTTTCAGACTGAGACAGATCTTTAAAGAACAGAGTGAAGGAACCAAACATATACCACACACAGGGGTCCACACACACCACACTGAAGTCCACACACACCACATAGGGGTTCAAACATTCTCACAGGGGTCCACACACCATACAGAGGTCCACACACCACACACAGGGGTCCACACACCATACAGAGGTCCACACACCACACACAGGGGTCCACACACCTCACTTGGGGGTCCACACATTCACACAGGGGTCCACACACCACACACAGGGGTCCACACACCTCACTTGGGGGTCCACACATTCACACAGGGGTCCACACACCACACACAGGGGTCCACACACCTCACTTGGGGGTCCACACATTCACACAGGGGTCCACACACCACACACCAGGGTCCACACACCTCACATAGGGGTCCACACATTCACACAGGGGTCCACACACACCACACAGGGGTCCACACACACCACACACAGGGGTCCACACACCATACAGAGGTCCACACACTACACACAGGGGTCCACACACCATACAGAGGTCCACACACCACACACAGGGATCCACACATTCACACAGGGGTCCACACACCACACACAGGGGTCCACACACCACACACAGGGGTCCACACACACCACACACAGGGGTCCACACACACCACACACAGGGGTCCACACACCACACACAGGGGTCCACACACACCACACACAGGGGTCCACACCCATACAGAGGTCCACACACACACAGGGTCCACACACCTCACTTGGGGGTCCACACATTCACACAGGGGTCCACACACCACACACCAGGGTCCACACACCTCACATAGGGGTCCACACACCTCACATAGGGGTCCACACATTCACACAGGGGTCCACACACCACACACTGAAGTCCACACACACCACATAGGGGTTCAAACATTCTCACAGGGGTCCACACACCACACACCAGGGTCCACACACCACACACAGGGGTCCACAGGGGTCCACACACCCACACACACGGGTCCACAACACCACACAACAGGGGTCCACACACCACACAGGGGTCCACACACACCACACACAGGGGTCCACACACACCACACACAGGGGTCCACACACACCACACACAGGGGTCCACACACCACACACAGGGGTCCACACACACCACACACAGGGGTCTACACACCATACAGAGGTCCACACACCACACACAGGGGTCCACACACCTCACTTGGGGGTCCACACATTCACACAGGGGTCCACACACCACACACCAGGGTCCACACACCTCACATAGGGGTCCACACACCTCACATAGGGGTCCACACATTCACACAGGGGTCCACACACCACACACAGGTTCCACACACCATACAGAGGTCCACACACCACACACAGGGGTCCACACACACTTGGGGTCACATCCACACATTCACACAGGGGTCCCACACACCACACACAGGGGTCCACACACCTCACACACCTTCACACAGGGGTCCACACACACACACACCAGGGTCCACACACACCTCACTTGGGGGTCCACACATTCACACAGGGGTCCACACACCACACACCACCACACACCTCACATAGGGGTCCACACATTCACACAGTGGTCCACAGACACCACACAGTCCACACACACCACACACACAGGGGTCACACAGAGGTCCACACACTACCACACACACACGATACAGAGGTCCACACACCACACACAGGGTCCACACACCACACACAGGGGTCCACACACAAATGGGTCACCACACACAGGGTCCACACACCACACCAGAGGTTCCACACACCACACAGGGGTCCACACACCCACACACACAGGGGTCCACACACACCACACACAGGGGTCCACACACACACAGGGTCCACACACCACACACAGGGGTCCACACACACCACACACAGGGGTCCACACATACAGAGGTCCACACACACACAGGGGTCCACACACACCACACATAGGGGTCCACACACCATACAGAGGTCCACACACCACACACACACAGGGGTCCACACACCACACACAGGGGTCCACACACACAGAGGTCCACACACCACACACAGGGGTCCACACACACACAGGGGTCCACACATTCACACAGGGTCCACACACCACACAGGGGTCCACACACATTCACATTAGGGGTCCACAGGGGTCCACACACATTCACACAGGGGTCCACACACCCCACACACATGGGTTCCACACACCATACAGAGGTCCACACACCACACAGGGGTCCACACACACCACAAACAGGGGTCCACACACCATACAGAGGTCCACACACCACACACAGGGGTCCACACACCATACAGAGGTCCACACACCACACACAGGGGTCCACACATTCATACAGGGATCCACACCTTCACACAGGGGTCCACACACACCACACACCAGGGTCTACACACCACACACAGGGGTCCACACATTCACACAGGGGTCCACACACCCCACACACACGGGTTCCACACACCATACAGAGGTCCACACACCACACAGGGGTCCACACACACCACACACAGGGGTCCACACACCATACAGAGGTCCACACACCACACAGGGGTCCACACACACCACACACAGGGGTCCACACACCATACAGAGGTCCACACACCACACACAGGGGTCCACACACACCACACATAGGGGTCCACACACCATACAGAGGTCCACATACCACACACAGGAGTCCACAGACCACACACAGGGGTCCACACACACCACACACAGGGGTCCACACACCATACAGAGGTCCACACACCACACACAGGGGTCCACACACCACACACAGGGGTCCACACACCACACACAGGAGTCCACACACACCACACAGGGGTCCACACACACCACACACAGGGGTCCACACACCATACAGAGGTCCACACACCACACACAGGGTCCACACACACCACACCCGTTATTTTCCAACACTACCACCTAATGGGAGATTCTAGGACATTGATTTTAGTGACACTGCCCTCTAGTGGGAGACTCCAGTTTCTGGACAGCAATAATAGGATTCTGAAGATAGCAGCTTCATCCTCTCAAAAGACGAAGCTCAGATCGCCCATCTCAGATCTCAAGCCAGTATGTGAGACTCAGACAGATTTACGAATCCAAACTCTAATAATATTTTTAATTATAATAATAATTTCTCTTATTGAAACAGAAGAAAACAAACCTCAGTTACCCAATGCCTTCAGTACAGCGAGCCGCTCGCCCTGTCTTTTCTTCTGATGTGGATATAATCCACTGAGACATCTGACCCCCTGATGAAAGAAAACTGAGACTGAAGTCTATAATAAGCATTCGCTATTATTTTCACCTCGACTCACTTCCACCAGCCGCAGCACCCCCGCCCGCCCGCCACGGCCATACACGCAGCGGGTTTGGACGCGGTACAGATGTTTCTTCAGTGGTGCTTCGATGTGTGCAAACCACGAAAAAACACAATAATCTGTAGTTTAATCTCACAGTGTTGTGTTGACTCGCCACCATGATGTCCATCCATCCATCATCTTCTGCTTTATCCTCTATTAGGGGCGCGCGGGGTTCCCCATGCCCATCCAGAGGAACGCAACGCCTTGCTCGGTATAAATATATTCATTCATTCATTCATTCATTATCTTCCGCTTTATCATCTATTAGGGTCGCGGGGGGGTTCCCCATGCCCATCCAGGGGAGAACGTTTCGGGTGCTGGGCAGATACACCCAGGACAGGGCACCAATCTATCACTGGGCACACACTCACTCACACAGACACACTCTATATGGGGCAATTTGAAGAATTCAATTGCCCTTGATCCATGTTTTTGGACTGTGGGAGGAAACCAGAGAACCCGGAGGAAAGCCACGCGGACACGGGGAGAACATGGAAACTCCACCTAGATTGGGATTCAGACCGGGAATCCCTAGTGCTGAGAGGAGAACATGCCAACCACTAAGTCCCTACTTTGCTGCATCTTTATTAATGAATGTTTGCTTCTTCCTCTTCAAAGCTGATTGGCTTTAATCAGCGCAGTGTTTGTTTAAAACGTTCGCTTCGTCAACGAGAAATGAAAAATGATTGCAGCTTAAAAAGATTAAGAAATGTTTTTACCCCAGGGCGGCACGGTGGCTTAGTGGTTAGCACGTTCGCCTCTCAGCGCTAGGGATTCCCGGTTCGAATCCTCATCTGGGTGGAGTTTCCATGTTCTCCCTGTGTCTGCGTGGGTTTCCTCCGGGTTCTCCGGTTTCAGTCCAAAAAACATGGATCAAGTTAATTGAGTTCTCCAAATTGCCCCATATAGAGTGTGTTTGAGTGAGTGAGTGTGTGCCCAGCGATGGATTGGCGCCCTGTCCTGGGTCTATCTGCCCAGCGCCCGAGACGTTCTCCCCTGGATGGGCATGGGGAACCCCCCCCGCGAACCTAATAGAGGATAAAGCGGGTGATAATGAATGAATGAATGTTTTTACCCCGACACTGCGCCCTAGTGTGAAACTCCCCCCCCCCCCCCCCCCCCGGATTCAAAACATGGATTCAAGGTGAATTGAATTTACCAAATTGCCCCATATAGTGTTTGTGTGTGAGTGAGTGTGTGTCCAGCGATAGAGTGCGTGTGTGTGTGTGTGTGTCCCCGCGACCCTAGTAGAGGATAAAGCAGAAGATAATGGATGGATTTTTTTGTGAATAAACTGCCCCCTCATGGTGACCTGCAGTTTTAAAACCCTACTTGTAGGACACTGTATTCCGGTAACACTGCCCCCTAGTGGGCCATTTTAGGACCATAATTCCAGGAAACTGTTTTTTGTGGTGGCTTAGTGGTTGGCATTTTCTCCTCTCAGCTGTAAGGATTCCAGGTTCGAATCCCAATTGGGGTGGAGTTTCCACGTTCTCCCCGTGTCCGCGTGGGTTTCCTCCGGGTTCTCCCGTTTCCTCCCACAGTCCAAAAACATGGATCAAGGTCAATTGAGTTCTCCAAATTTCCCCATATAGAGTGTGTCTGTGTGAGTGAGTGTGTGTCCAGTGATAGATTGGCGCCCTGTCCTGGGTGTATCTGCCCAGCGCCCGAACGTTCTCCACCTGGATGGGTTTTAGGACCACAATTCGAGGACTGAACTCTGCCCCCTATCGAAATAATGCACTTTCGGAATTACAATTAAAGATCCCTTTTATTTTTTACCCCCCCCCCCCCCGGATTCAAAACATGGATTCAAGGTGAATTGAATTGACCAAATTGCCCCATATAGTGTTTGTGTGTGTCTGTGTGAGTGAGTGTGTGTCCAGCGATAGAGTGTGTGTGTGTGTCCCCGCGACCCTAGTAGAGGATAAAGCAGAAGATAATGGATGGATTTTTTTGTGAATAAACTGCCCCCTCATGGTGAACTGCAGTTTTAAAACCCTACTTGTAGGACACTGTATTCCGGTAACACTGCCCCCTAGTGGGCCATTTTAGGACCATAATTCCAGGAAACTGTTTTTTGTGGTGGCTTAGTGGTTAGCATGTTCTCCTCTTAGCTGTAAGGATTCCAGGTTCGAATCCCAATCTGGGTGGAGTTTCCACGTTCTCCCCGTGTCCGGGTTCTCCGGTTTCTTCCCACAGTCCAAAAAACATGGATCGAGGTAATTGAGTTCTCCAAATTGCCCCATATAGAGTGTGTCTGTGTGAGTGAGTGTGTGTCCAGTGATAGATTGGCGCCCTGTCCTGGGTGTATCTGCCTAGCGCCCGAAACGTTCTCCCTTGGATGGGCAGGGGAGGTTCCACTAATCATCTGTGCCCCCCCCCCCCACCTCCCCCCACCCCCCGGTGACCTGAGGCACAGATTATTAGTGGAACCTTCGAGAGGTTCCTGGACTCCGCCTCCTTCTCCCTTAACACTTAAATACTCTGCATTAATACATTTATATAGAGACGCATGGCTATGTTTTCACGTTCGTGTGTCGTTTACGTAACCGGCTCTTCGTTCTGTCCCGACCTTTCCGCAGAAGAAAGATCCCTTGGCGCTGTCGAAGAAGCCGAACAACACCTGCTCCACCGGCATGAACTTCACCCCCAACCTCACCAAGGACGCCGCCATCGCCACCATCTCCAACAGCACCGCCGTGCCCATGAGGAGCTCCGAGAGCAAGTCCACCCCCGACCCCAAAAAGACCTACAACAGCGTCAGCAAGATCGACAAGATGTCCCGAATCGTCTTTCCTGTGCTCTTCGGCACCTTCAACCTGGTCTACTGGGCTACGTACCTCAACAGGGAACCCGTCACCATCAAAGGGGCCGTCACGCCCACATAGGGCGGAGGAGGACGCCATCGTGATGAGACTGAGCACAAAAAAAAAAGAAATGCCAAGCGTTAATTCCGTCATGTTTGCCATATATATCAGAAGAGCTCCCTGCACTCGCTCTCTCTCTCTCTCTCTCTCTCTATGTCTCTCGCTCTCTCTCTCGCTCTCTTGTCTGTTTTTAAAGATTGCATGATTGATTCGAAGCTTTGTGGGAAAACTGTTGCCATATCTGCCTTGACTTTCTACTCTCGATCACCGGTTTACTCTTCCGTGGACGATTGTTGCATTCCCCTTTAGATCGGATCCCGCCGTCCGATCCGAATTAGTTCGCAGCTTTTCAAATCGCTAGTTTAAGATGATCGTGCATTTGGTATCGCCGTTTATCAGTTCGCTTCGATACAATTACGCGTAACCGCGCCGCCAAATGCTATGCAATTCGTTCCGTCACTCGGCCCGTATTCGAACCCGCGACGCGACGCCGACAAATAGCCATGCTGAAATTGTTGCCTTCGAAAAACACGACGCCGCGAGGGGCGCGCCAAGAACCGCGTTTTAAAAACTATTTCGTTGCCATTTTCAGGCCCGTTCTCCCAGATAGCACCGGGATGTGGCCCACAGTGGGCGGGGCTACGCCATGTGGATGTGAGGCGCTCATGTGCGAGCATTGAAGTCCCATCTACTAGGGTCGTGGAGGGGGGGGGGGTTCCCCATGCCCATCCAGGGGAGAACGTTTCGGGCGCTGGGCAGATACACCCAGGACAGGGGGGCAATCTGGATCACTGGACACACACTCACTCACTCAGACACACGTACATACTATGACGGGGCAATTTAGAGCATTCAATTCACCTTGAATGCATCTTTTTGGACTGTGCGGGGGAAACCGTGGAACACGGAAAAAAAATCCTCACAGACACAAGGAGAACATGCAAACACCATATAGGTGCAATATAGACTGGGCAATTTAATTCACCTTGAATCCATCTTTTTGGACTGTGAGGGGGGAACCGGGGAACCCAGAAAAAAACCCACACAGACACAGGGAGAACATGCAAACACACCATATAAATGCAATATAGACTGGGCAATTTAGAGCAACTAATTCACCTTGAATCCATGTTTTTGGACTGCAGGGGAAACCGGGGAACACAAAAAAAATCCACACAGACACAAGGAGAACATGTAAACACACCATATAGGTGCAATATAGACTGGGCAATTTAAAGCAGCCAATTCACCTTGAATCCATGTTTTTTGGACTGTGGTGGGAAATTGGGGAACCCAGAAAAAACCCCACACAGACACAGGGAGAACATGCAAACACCATATAGAGACACTTGAGATTGGGCAATTTAAAGCAGCCAATTCACCTTGAATCCATGTTTTTGGACTGTGGGAGAACCTGAAGAAAACCCCACACAGTCACGAGAAGGACATGCAAACACACCATTCTCCAAACTGGAGAACCCGAAAAAATTAGCATCGCTAATGTATCTGCATGGAATGCTTCAGAATGTGGGAGGAGTCTGGAATATGTGAAGGAAACCTGCTCAGACACAGGGAGGACATGACGTCTCCACACAAATAGGACCTCAACCGAGAATCGAACCCGGGACGTTCTGGCTATGAGGTGGTAGCGCTGACCACTAGCTGACCGCTGCCACCTACACATATAAAAAGCCCACACGTTCCAAAACCATCTACGCCACGCCCTCCGTGTGGCCCCGTACATCCACGTGGCGTATGGGCCGGATGAAAACAGTACCAGTGGGCCGGATCTGGGCCAGATTACGGGTGCTATCTGGGGTGTTTGTTAGCGTAAAGCTGGGGGGTGGGGGGGTGTACCCGGTCGCGGCAGCCGTTATGCTCTGTAATGTTCTAGTGGGAGATGAAGAACGGGTCGGGCTTCAGACTTCTCCACGCCGTGTAAATAAACTGTAAATGCTTTTGCTTTCGTCAGGTTCGGATCGCCATGAGAACGAGCTTAGCCTGTGTGGATACGCTAACGCTAACGCTAATGCTAACGCTAAAGAACCCCGAATGCCAGAGAACCCTGGCTGTGAATCCGCAGACCGCAGCGTTGGGCTTGAGCTTCAGCCGTATTCAGCGTTTCTGCTCACGCCATGATGTCAGTCTCAGTTCTACAGGAACGCCATCATCATTATTATTATCATCATCATCATCATCATTATTAATATTATTATTATTATTAATATAATATAATCATCATCATTATTATTATTATCATCATCATCATCATTATTAATATCAGTATTATTAATATCATCATCATCATCATTATTATTATTATTATTATTATTAATAATAATATAATCATCATTATTATTATTATTATTATTTTAATTTATTATTATTATTATTATTATTATTATTACTATTGTTATCCATCCATTATCTTCGGCTTTATTCTCTACTAGGGTCGCGGGGGGGGCCCATCCAGGGGAGAACGTCTCGGGCGCTGGGCAGATACACCCAGGACAGGGCACCAATCTATCACTGTAATATTATTATTATTATTATTATTATTACTATTCATCCATCCATTGTCTTCCACTTTATCCTCTATTAGGGTCGCGGAGGGGTTCCCTATGCCCATCCAGGGGAGAACGTCTCGGGCGCTGGGCAGATACACCCAGGACAGGACACCAATCCATCACTGTAATATTATTATTATTAATATCATTATTATTATTACCCAGCGATAGATTGGCGTCCTGTCCTTGGTGTTTCTGCCCAACACCCGAGACATTCTCCCCTGGATGGGCATGGTGGAAGATAATGGATGGATTATTATTATTATATTATTAATATTATTATTATTAATATTATTATTTATATTATTATTATTTAAGTGTATTGAGGTCGATCTCTAATGGAGAGCGTTCTCTTTGCGGTTCCTTCATTACATCGGTTTCTATTGGACACGTGTGGGGGGGAGGGGGGGTTCTGAGGGAACTGAATAGCTGAGTAATAAAACAGAACTACGTTGAAAATACGAGATTATTAGCGACGTGAAATAAAGCATGGACATACAAATCGATTGATTGATGGATGGATGGGTTGATTGATGGATTGATTGATGGTTTGATAAATTGGTTGATGAATGGTTGGATGGGTTGGTTAATGGATTGATTGGTTGATGGGTTGGTTAATGGATTGATTGGTGGATTGGTTGATGAGTTGGTTAATGGATCGATTGGTGGGTTGATTGGTGGATTGATTGATGGATTGGTTGATGGATTGGTTAATGATTTGGTTAATGGGTTGGTTGATGGATTGATTGGTGGATGGGTTGGTTGATGGATTGGTTGATGGATGGATGGGTTGATTGATGGATGGATTGGTTGATGGATGGATGGGTTGGTTGATGGATGGATTGGTTGATTGATTGGTTGATGGATGGATGGGTTGGTTGATGGATGGATTGGTTGATTGATTGGTTGATGGATGGATGGGTTGGTTGATGGATGGATTGGTGGATTGATTGGTTGATGGATGGATGCGTTGGTTGATTGATGGTTTGATGGATTGGTTGATGGATGGATTGGTTTGATGGATTGGTTGATGGATGGATGGATTGTTTGATTGATTGGTTGATGGATTGGTGGATGGATGGATTTATTAATGATTTGATGGATTGGTTGATGGATGGATGGATTGATAGATGGATGCGTTGATTGGTTGATGGATGGATGGCTTGACTGGTTGATGGATGGATTGATTAATTGATGGATTGTTTGATTGGTGGATGGATTGATGGATTCAGTGCAGCATTGGTGAATAAAGATGTCATCAAGAGATTATGGCGCGGCATCAGATGCCGGCTCATGGGTGAGATGCGGAACCTCCTCCACCTCCTCCCACCTCCACCTCCTCCTCATCAACAACACCTAAGAGGATAAGGATGAAGATGAAGATGAGGTTTATTAAGGACCTTTTTGAACCACAATGCAGTAAACTAATGAAACTAATGAAACGTTTCGAGTGTCACATCATCACTGCTGTACCATTTAAAAAGCTTCTATTTGGTTCCTGTAACCATCAGGAGAACTATAAGCTTGTAGTACCGAACTCAGGTTCCAACATGGAGAACTGTGGAACAGTCAGAAGGCAGCTTTCCCATCATCGGCTGAAGCAGCTCAGTTGCCCCATGCCAGTGAAATAAGGAGGCAGCGTTCTAAGGCATCATCTCTCAGCTCGGCTTCGGTTCTCCTCCTCTGCATCTCCTCATGGTTCCGGACGTTCCGGAGGTTCTTGTGAATAGCAAACATGTTTAAAAGCAATAACTTTATGCCTGATTCCTAAATAATGGTTTGCGATATGTCGCTGCACTTGCTTTGTGGAACGTTCCGCGGAGGTTCCCGCTGTAAACACATTTAACCTTTAATATGTTCTGTGTTCCACTTTTACTTCACGTTCTGAATTCACTTCGTAACTTCAAATAAAAAGAAAATAAAAAGGAAAATTTTCAATTCCATTAATTAATTAATTCATTATTCTAATTAATCCAATAAAGTTTAGTTAATCCAACAAAAGTCACATGATCATTTACAGAAAATATGTCTGTTTATAAAACGACTGTTGCCACAACTGCCATAATCCCTCATAAAAAACAGTTGCCACAACTACTATAATCCCTTACAAAGAACTGTTGCCACAACTACTATAATCCGTTACAAAGAACTGTTGCCATGACTACTATAATCTCATAAATAACAGTTGCCACAATTACCTCAAAAACAACAGTTGCCACAACTACTATAATCCCTTACAAATAACAGTTGCCATGACTGACTATAATAATCCCTCATAAACAACAGTTGCAGCAACTACTATAATCCCTCATAAACAACAGTTGCCATGACTACTATAATTCCTCTCAAAAAACAGTTGCCACAATACTATAATCCCTCATAAACAATAGTTGCCACAACTAATATAATCCCTCAAAAAAACAATATAATCCTTTGTTAACAAAAGTTCATACTACAAATCCCTTACAAACAACAGTTGCCATGACAACAGTTGCCACAACTACTATAATCCCTCAAAAACAACCGTTGCCATGACAACTATAATCCCTCATAAACGACAGTTGCCACAGCTACTATAATTGTTATAAATAGTGTATTTATTAATACTTTGTAGATTTATTGTTACACACAATGTGGTCAGATTTCACTGAACGGATTTTTCGCTCGTACTTTAGGACAAACGCAGAAGCTCCGTTTGGATTCAGTGGTGGAGAACCCGGCAGAACCCGTGTACCGCTGCCCTCTCAGGCACAATCATACACGCAATGTCAATGCAGGCTGACAGCTTTAAACCTTTAGAACAGTTATTTGGACGCGGCAGAGTTCTTAATGGCTGGGTTCTGTTTGTTCCTATAGCACTTCTCACATGCAGGTTCTAAGTGCTCTCCGACTCTCTCTTTCTTTCACTCTCTCTCTCGCTCTCTCTTTCTGTAAACTCAGTAAATTATGTCGTTAGTCAGTAATTATTGGATGTTAAATATAATAAAATGAACATGCAATCAGTAAAGGAAACGTATTTTCACCGCCGTCACGTTACGTTTCTACACCGCAGTCTCACGATGTCTTAAATAACCGTGAAGACTTTGTACCCCCTGTGGATGGATGCACCTCTACACTGAGACAATAACTCAGTTTCTCTAGAGGGCGCACCATTGCAATCAAATATAAATATAAAATAAAATGTACAAAACCGAAAAGGGGGCAGCTGCAATGACCATGCTGAGACACTAGGGGAGCCCCTGTTTGTCCAAAGGGCTTACAGCGAGCACTGCCTGCAGGGACCGTCACCCAGCCGCTAACGCAGCAGAGATAGCTCCATCCATCCATTATCTTCTGCTTTATCCTCTACTAGGGTCACGCGGGGGGGGGGGGTCCCCATGTCCATCCAGGGGAGAACGTTTCAGGCGCTGGGCAGATACACCCAGGGGGGGGCCCCATGTCCATCCAGGGGAGAAATTCGTTTCAGGCGCTGGGCAGATCCTGGGGACCCAGGACAGGGGGGGGGGCAATCTATCACTTACTATCACGTACTTACTCACTCTCACACACACACACACACACACACAGACACACTCTATATGGGGCAATTTGGAGAATTCAATTGACCTTGATCCATGTTTTTGGAGTGTGGGAAGGGGGTGGGGGTTCCCCATGCCCATCCTGGGGAGAACGTTTCAGGCGCTGGGCAGATACACCCAGGACAAGGGGGGCAATCTATCACTTACTATCACGTACTTACTCACTCTCTCACACACACACACACACACAGACACACTCTATATGGGGCAATTTGGAGAATTCAATTGACCTTGATCCAGGTTTTTGGAGTGTGGGAGGGGGGTGGGGGTTCCCCATGCCCATCCTGGGGAGAACGTTTCGGGCGCTGGGCAGATACACCCAGGACAGGACGCCAATCTATCGCTAGACACACACACTCACTCACACCGACAAACACATACAAAAACACACAGTATAGGGGCAATTTAAAGCACCCAATTTCCCTAGAAACCCTGTTTTCAGACTGTTTGACTCCCCCTAGTGGCTCTCTCTGGTCTGCGCAGCTGCTAGATTGTATTTATTTGGTGTAGGGTGCACAGGCTGTCGGAGATGAGCACGGTAGTCAGAGTGGCGCCGCCACTCTTCATAACGTGTGGGAGGAAACCGGAGAACCCGGAGGAAACCCACGCGGACACGGGGAGAAGATGAAAACTCCACCCAGATTGGGATTCGAACCTGGAATCCCCAGCGCTGAGAGGTGAACATGCCAACCACTAAGCACTAAGAGACGCATCGGCAGCATGTCGCTGTAATTCATAAGTACTCAGAGTGGCGCCACCTGATGGTATGCTGAGCATGGTTTGGTTTGTAGGCGTCATTGTGGGGGTCACGGGCCCTCTGCATTGCCTATCATGCCGGGCCACTTGACACTCACACACACACACACACACACACACACACACACACAGACACACACATCTGAATATAATGATGAGCGTCGCCAGCGTTGGATTTAAGGTGGTGGATATGTTAATGGAGACAGGAGGCTGTTGACACTTTGAAGTCGCGTTCCAGCTGAGTGCAGATCCGGCGCCGGGTTCCGAGCTCACAGGTGCGTGGGCGAGAGCTGCATCAGAACTCCTCTGCACAGCACAATGGCAGAAACACACGCAATGCCTCACTGCATACGCATGCACTCAGCGGCGGGGTGGGAATCGAGCACCACGGGAGCGCCGCCAGAGCGCCGCCACAGTGCCGCGTAATCAGAGGTAAGCAATAAAGAGAAAGTCTGCCGTGCAACCACAAGAACAAAGAGCCGGGTCATGAATATTCACGTAGACGGCTGCGACGGGAAACGCCGGGTTCCGGCACAGACGGCAGGGTGGTGGTGCACAATGGGAGCGATCCAAGATGGTGCCGTGTGCTGCGAGGGGGTCGACTGCGCAGCCTGAACGCCGAGCATCCGCCTCCATCACCCCACCTGCATGTCCTTCATTACATTAAAGGACTTTGTTTCTGATGTCTTGATCCAAAGCATCGGACGCAGACGGCAGGGTGGTGGCGCACATCGGGAGGTTAACCCATACCTCGGATGCAGTGCACCTCAAGAGCTCGTACCGTGCCAGGTGGCGCCACTCTGACTACCGTGCTCATCTCCGACAGCCTGTGCACCCCACACCAAATAAATACAATATAGCGGCTGCGCAGACCACAGAGAGCCATTAGGGGGAGTCAAACAGTCTGAAAACAGAGTTTTAAGGTGAATTGGGTGCTTTAAATTGCCCCTATACTGTGTGTTTTTGTATGTGTATGAGTGTGTGTCCAGTGATAGATTGGCGTCCTGTCCTGGGTGTATCTGCCCAGCGCCCAAAACGTGCTCCCCTGGATGGGCAACCTGAGAACCCCCCCCCCCAGTGAATGAATGAATGAATGAATGAATGCATACAGAACTCAATTCTAAAATAATGACAGAATGAGGGCGGCAAAGTGGTTTAGTGGTTAGCATGTTCTCCTCTCAGCGTTAGGGATTCCCGGTTCGAATCCCCATCTGGGTGGAGTTTCCATGTTCTCCCCGTGTCCGTGTGGGTTTCAGGGTGAATTGAATTCTCCAAATTGCCCCATATAGAGTGTGTGTGAGAGAGTGTGTGCCCTGTCCTGGGTGTATCTGCCCCCTGCCCGAGACGATGAATGGGCAGGGGGGAACCGCGACCCTAATAGAGGATAAAATAGAAGATAATGGATAGAATGACAGAATGAATGAATCAGGGGGACGAGGATGCACTCATGATTAAATGAATGAGTGAATGAATGAATCTCTTGACGAATTAATGAATGACCTCATGAATGAATCAATCAATCATCGAATGAATGAATGAATGAATAAATCACCCGATGAATGAATGAACTGATGAATGAATGACCCCATGAATGAATGAATGAATAAATCACAGAATGAATGAATGAATCACCTAATGAATGAATAAATCGCCCGATGAATGGATGAACTGATGAATGATGACCCCATGAATGAATGAATCAATGAATCACCTGATGAATAAATGAATAAATTACCTGATAAATGAATGAATCACCTAATGAATGAATGAATGAATGACCTGATGAATGCATGAATGAATCACCTGATAAATGAATGAATGAATTACCTGATAAATGAATTAATCACCTGTGAATGAATGAATGATTCACCTGATGAATGAATGAATCACCTGATGAACGAATGATTGAATCACCTGATGAACGAATGATTGAATCACCTCATGAACGAATGATTGAATCACCTGTGAATGAATGAATGATTCACCTGATGAATGAATGAATCACCTGATGAATGAGTAAACGAATGCCATGATAAATCTTAGAATGACCTGATGAATGCATGAATGAATCACCTGATAAATTAATGAATGAATTACCTGATAAATGAATGAGTTAATCACCTAATGAATGAATCACCTGATGAACGAATGATTGAATCCCCTGATGAATGAATGATTCACCTGATGAATGAATGAATCACCTGATAAATTAATGAATTAATTAACTGATGAATGAATGAATCACCTGATGAACAAATGATTGAATCACCTGATGAATAAATGATTCACCTGATAAATTAATGAATGATTCACCTGATGAATGAATGAATCACCTGATAAATTAATGAATTAATCACCTGATGAATGAATGAATCACCTGATAAATTAATGAATTAATTACCTGATGAATGAATGAATCACCTGATGAATGAATTATTGAATCACCTGATGAATGAATGAATTACCTGATGAATGATTGAATCACCTGATGAATTAATGATGATTCACCTGATGAATGAATGAATCACCTGATAAATTAATGAATTAATCACCTGATGAATGAATGAATCACCTGATAAATTAATGAATTAATTACCTGATGAATGAATGAATCACCTGATAAATTAATGAATTAATTACCTGATGACTGATTGAATCACCTGATGAATGATTGAATCACCTGATGAATGAATGAATGATTCACCTGATGAATGAATGAATAAATCACCTGATGAACGAATGATTGAATCACCTGATGAATGAATGAATGATTCACCTGATAAATTAATGAATTAATTACCTGATGACTGATTGAATCACCTGATGAATGAATGAATCACCTGATGAACGAATGATTGAATCACCTGATGAATGAATGATTGAATTACCTGATGAACGAATGAATGAATCACCTGATGAACGAATGAATGAATCACCTGATGAACGAATGATTGAATCACCTGATGAACGAATGATTGAATCACCTGATGAATGAATGATTGAATCACCTGATGAACAAATGATTGAATCACCTGATGAATGAATGAATGACCTGATGAACCAATGATTGAATCACCTGATGAACGAATGATTGAATCACCTGATGAATGAATGATTGAATTACCTGATGAACGAATGAATGAATCACCTGATGAACGAATGATTGAATCACCTGATGAACGAATGATTGAATCACCTGATGAATGAATGATTGAATGACCTGATGAACGAATGATTGAATCACCTGATGAACGAATGATTGAATCACCTGATGAATGAATGATTGAATTACCTGATGAACGAATGAATGAATCACCTGATGAACGAATGATTGAATCACCTGATGAACGAATGATTGAATCACCTGATGAATGAATGATTGAATCACCTGATGAATGAATGATTGAATCACCTGATGAACGAATGATTGAATCACCTGATGAACGAATGATTGAATCACCTGATGAATGAATGATTGAATCACCTGATGAATGAATGATTGAATCACCTGATGAATGAATGATTGAATCACCTGATGAATGATTGAATCACCTGATGAATGAATGAATGATTCACCTGATGAATGAATGAATGAATCACCTGAATGAATGAATGATTGAATCACCTGATGAACGAATGATTGAATCACCTGATGAATGAATGAATGACTTGATGAACGAATGATTGAATCACCTGATGAATGATTGAATCACCTGATGAATGAATGAATGATTCACCTGATGAATGAATGAATGAATCACCTGAATGAATGAATGATTGAATCACCTGATGAATGAATGAATGAATGAATCACCTGATGAACGAATGATTGAATCAACTGATGAACGAATGATTGAATCACCTGATGAATGAATGAATGATTCACCTGATGAATGAATGAATCACCTGAATGAATTAATGATTCAATCACCTGATGAATGAATGAATGAATGAATCACCTGATGAACGAATGATTGAATCACCTGATGAATGAATGAATGATTCACCCGATGAATGAATGAATCACCTGATGAATGAATGATTCACCTGATGAATGAATGAATCACCTGAATGAAGCGCGCTGAACTCCTGACCGACTCGCCCTGTCCTCGCGCGCCCGCCTTTGTGCCGCTGGGCTGCAGTCGGCCGCCACTCTCCGGTTCCCATGACGTCACCCCCGGCTGGGGGGCGGGGCTTGTGTAAGGAGGGCGCGTTGGCGCGCGCACAGGTTCTCAGGTTGTCGGCTGCGGGGGCGCGCGCTCGGACAGCCGCGAGACGCGCAGCGCCGCAACTTCCACCGCCGCCGCGCCGCATCCGGGGACTTCCTCAGCTTCTTTATTCTGTTTTTTTTTGGGGGGGTGGGGGGGGGTTCTTCTTCTCGCGTTCTCCGCCGTGTCTCCTTTAAACATGCCGGACAAATTCCTGCTCTGCTTCACTCTTCTGGCGGTGATCCGGGCAGGGTAAGTGCGCGTGGCGCGGCGCGTCTGCGGGGCGCGGGGGCAGTTGGTGTGCGCGGGGCGGGGGCGCGGGGCGCGGGGGCAGTTGATGGGGCGCGGGGAAGGTTCGGGCTTCGCATGCAGGAACGTTCGCAGGAACGTCGGAGCTTAATGCATGATGAGAGGAGGGAGGGGCTGCCGACATGATCACAAAGTTACTGCAAAGTTTCCCGATGCCATTATCTCCATGAATTACGCACAGCAATTACAGACAGCAATTACAGACAGTGCTCACAACCTTTACAGACAGCCCTTACATTCAGCAGTTACAGACAGCCCTTAAAGACGTCCTCACAGACAGCAATTACAGACAGTCCTCACAGATGGCAATTACAGACTGCCCTTAAAGACGTCCTCACAGACAGCAATTACAGACAGTCCTCACAGATGGCAATTACAGACAGCAATTACAGACTGCCCTTAAAGACGTCCTCACAGACAGCAATTACAGACAGTCCTCACAGATGGCAATTACAGACAGCAATTACAGACTGCCCTTAAAGACGTCCTCACAGACAGCAATTACAGACAGTCCTCACAGATGGCAATTACAGACAGCAATTACAGACTGCCCTTAAAGACGTCCTCACAGACAGCAATTACAGACAGTCCTCACAGATGGCAATTACAGACAGCAATTACAGACTGCCCTTAAAGACGTCCTCACAGACAGCAATTACAGACAGTCCTCACAGATGGCAATTACAGACAGTCCTTACAGACAGCAATTACAGACTGCAATAACAGACTGTCCTCACAGGCAGCAATTACAGACAGTCCTCACAGATGGCAATTACAGACAGCAATTACAGACTGCCCTTAAAGACGTCCTCACAGACAGCAATTACAGACAGTCCTCACAGACAGCAATTACAGACTGCAATAACAGACAGTCCTTACAGGCAGCAATTACAGACAGCCCTCAAAGACAACAATTACAGGCAGCAATTACAGACAGTCCTTACAGACAGCAATTACAGACCGCCTTTACAGGCAGCAATTACAGACCGCCTTTACAGACAGAAATGACAAATAATGCTCAAAATTAACAGGCAGCCCTTACAGGCAGTCATCGCAGACAGCAATTACAGACAGCCCTTACAGACAGCAATTTCAGACAGCCCTTAAAGACGTCCTTACAGACAGCAATTACAGACAATTCTCACAGATAGCAATTACAGACAGCAATTACAGACAGTCCTCACAGACAGTCTTTACAGACAGAATTTACAGAGGCAATTACAGACAGCCCTTACAGACAGTCCTCACAGACAGGCCTCACAGACAGCAATTACAGACATTCCTCACAGACAGTCCTTACAGACATCAATTACAGAAGCAATTACAGACAGCCCTCACAGACAGCAATTACAGACAGTCTTCGCAGACAGCAATTACAGACAGTCTTCGCAGACAGCAATTACAGACAGCAATTTCAGACAGTCCTCGCAGACAGCAATTACAGACAGCCCTCACAGACAGTCCTTTAACATGGAAACTCCACACAGATTGGGATTTGAACCGGGAATCCCTAGCGCTGAGAGGAGAACATGCCAAACCGCTAAGCCACCGTGCAGATACCATGATCTGTAAATTGATAGGATTGCTGCATCTGAACCCGGGAGTCGGGTGTCTCCACCAAATAAATACAACCCTGTCGGTCCTCGAGCAGCTGCGCCGGCCAGAGAGAGCCCCTAGGGGCAGTCTCAACAGTCAAACAGTCTGAAAACAGGGTTTCAAGGTAAATTGGCTGCTTCAAATTGCCCCTATACAGCGTGTCTGTATACATGTTTTCGGACTGTGGGAGGAAACCGGAGAACCAGGAATCCCTAACGCTGAGAGGAGAACATGCTAAACACTAAGCCACCGTGCCGCTGACCTAATGTTCCCAAATCGCCGGAACCGAAGCTCGACAGAGACACACAGCAGGTGATCTCATGGCGTCGTGCAGACTTATTGACATTAAGAGATGCTCATGTTCTCGTGTAGTTCTCAACGAATCCCCTCTGAGGACGAGGAGTACGACGACGTGACCGTGAACCAACGGCTGGCGCCCAAAGCCCAGGAGTCTGATCCCACGCTGATCCTCAACAACCTGCTGAGAGAGTACGATCGGAAACTCCGGCCCGACATCGGAGGTGAGAGAACGTTCCACTGAGACTGCACGACGTCTTCAGAAACGCTTTCTAATTCATTTATTCATTTATTCATTTATTCATTTTAATAATTTTAATAATTGTTGGTCATGTGCAATTCTAAATATATCTGACAGCATGCATCCCATAATAACATAACAGGTTAGACCCAGTGGAGCCATCCATCCATTATCTTCTGCTTTATCCTCTATTAGGGTCGTGGGGGGGGGGGGGGGGGGGGGTTCCCCATGCCCATCCAGGGGAGAACGTTTCGGGCGCTGGGCAGATACACCCGGGACAGGACACCAATCCATCACTGGACACACACTCACTCACACTCTATATGGGGCAATTTGGAGAATTCAGTTGACCTTGATCCATGTTTTTGGACTGTGGGAGGAAACCGGAGAACCCGGAGGAAACCCACGCGGACACGGGGAGAACATGGAAACTCCACCCAGATTGGGATTCGAACCGGGAATCCCAAGCGCTGAGAGGAGAACATGCCAATCACTATGCCACCGTGCCGCCTCCCAGGACACCCAGGACAGGGCGACAATCTATCACTGGACACACACTCACTCACACACACACACACACACACACACACTCTATATGGGGCAATTATTACACAACTACTATAATCCTTCAAAACCAATTGTTGCCACGACTTCTACAATCCCTCATTAACAACAGTTGCCACAACTACTACAATCCCTCAGAAACAATGGTTGCCACAACTATTTTAATACACAAGGCATTATGATAGTTGTGGCAACCATTAGACAATGGTTTCTGAGGGATTACAGATATATCAACGGTTGCGTCAATTACTATAATCCCTCACGAATAACAGTTGCCATAACTACTATAAATCCTCACAAACGACGGCTGCCACAACTATTATAATCCCTGAAAAACAATTGTTGCCAAAACTACTATAATCCCTCAAAAACCTCATTTGCCACAACTACTATAGCCACTTATAAACAACAGTTGCCAAAACTACTATGATCGCTCAGAAACAATGGTTGCCACAACCATTAAACAATGGTTTCTGAGAGATCATAACAAGGGTTTGCCACAACTACTATAATCCCTCATCAACAACAGTTGCCAGAACTACTGTAATCTCTCATGAATAACTGTTGCCACAACTACTATAACCCCTTATAAACAACAGTTGCCAAAACTACTATAATCGCTCAGAACAATGGTTGCCACAACCATTAAACAATGGTTTCTGAGGGATTATAACAAGGGTTGCCACAACTACTATAATCCCTCACGAATACCTGTTGCCACAACTACTGTAATCCCCCATAAACAACAGTTGCCATTACTGCTATAATCCCTAATAAACTGTTGTATTTGGGGGGTAAAAGGATTTGAGGAACCATGAATAAGCTTTTATTAAATCCTTAAAAAATGAGACTGTAATGTATGGGACAAAACAATGCTAACGCTAATGCTAATAGCAGCTAGCACAGGTGTTAAGGTCGCAGAGCACCGATGGGATGTGGTGGTAAGAGGGATGTTTGGCTGGAGAGGTGACACACAGACTAAGAATGGGTGCAGATGGGGTGGGGTGGGGGGCTTAAATAAGCACATGCCCTTTAAACAACCTGCCAATGAAAAGGAAAACCATTGGGGGGGGGTGAAAAATAAAACTAATAAGCTTCAACCTAGCAACCCAGAGAACGTCAGACCCAGCGGACGAAGCCGAATGGAACCGGCAAACAGAAAACGATGTCCCCATGGTGGAACGGGGGGGGGGGGGGGGGGTCAGGCTCATTCAATTAACTGGGCGTTTGGCAGCCGGGGTGAAGTCAGAGCTTTATGTCTCAATCACATCCACGCTCATGTTCATCGGCGGTTAAATGATGGGCTCGCACGTGGCCCCGTGACCGAGCGACCCGCGAGTAAACGGGGTCAGCCGCATCGCGCAAACTCATCGCCGTTCCACCGATTAACGGCCGCGGCGCAAATCGATACTCCTCATCACGGGAGAGCGGCATCACACGGACGAGCCGTTATTAAAAAGCTGCTCTGCGGCGTCCGGACAGTCAGAAGAATGAGAACCATCAGGTACCAATTAGAACTTCATAACTGGATCGGACCTTCTGATCATCTGGAAAACAGTCCACGAGTAACAAACATCCATCCATTATCATCTGCTTTATCCTCTACTAGGGTCGCGTGGGGGGGGGGTTCCCCATGCCCATCCAGGGGAGAACGTTTCGGGCGCTGGGCAGATACACCCAGGACAGGACGCCAATCTATCACTGGACACACACTCACTCACGCAGACACACACAAACACTATATGGGGCAATTTGGTAAATTCAATTCACCTTGAATCCAAGTTTTTGGACTGTGGGAGGAAACCGGCGGAAACCCACGCGGACACGTGGAGGACATGGAAACTCCACCCAGATTGGGATTCGAACCGGGAATCCCTAGCGCTGAGAGGAGAACATGCCAACCACTAAGCCACCATGCCGCCCTATATGGGGCAATTTGGAGTATTTAATTTACCTTAATTCCATTTTTTTGGACTGTGGGAGGAAACCGGAGAACCTGGAGGAAACCCATGCGGACACGGGGAGGACATGGAAACTCCACCCAGATTGGGATTCGTTCATCCCTTTAATTTGAATCAAATTAAAGATCTTTAATTCTTTATAATATACTAGGGCGCCACGGTGGCTTAGTGGTTGGCATGTTCTCCTCTCAGCACTAGGGATTCCCGGTTCGAATCCCCATCTGGGTGGAGTTTCCATGTTCTCCCCGTGTCCGCGTGGGTTTCCTCCGGGTTCTCCGGTTTCCTCCCACAGTCCAAAAACATGGATCAAGGTCAATTGGGTTCTCCAAATTGCCCCATATGGAGTGTGTCTGTGTGAGTGAGTGTGTGCCCAGCGATTGATTGGTGTCCTGTCCTGGGTGTATCTGCCCAGCACCCGAAACGTTCTCCCCTGGATGGGCATGGGGAACCCCCCCCCCCCCCCCCGACCCTAATAGAGGATAAAGCGGAAGATAATGGATGGAGAATATTCTAACACAATGTCGTCTTCCTTATAAGACACGACGTCAGATGTTGTTTTGCTCTCGACGCCGTCAAGGACGTTGATGTCCACACATAGAGCTGTCTTTACGCTTGTCCAAAAGATATGATCGGATCGGATCGGATCGGATTGCCCCATATGAAATGTGTCTGTGTGCGGGAGTGTGTGCCCAGCGATAGATCGGCATCCTGTCCTGGGCGTATCTGCCCAGCGCCTGAAACGTTCTCTCCTGAATGGGCATGGGGAACCCCCCCCCCCCCGCGACCCTAGTAGAGGATAAAGCGGAAGATAATAGATGGATGGATGGAAGGTCAATTGAATTCTCCAAATTGCCCCATATAGAGTGAGTGTGTGCCCAGTGATGGATTGGCGCCCTGTCCTGGGTGTATCATCTCAGCGCCTGAAACATTCTCCCCTGGATGGGCATGGGAACCCCCCCCCCCCACCCCCCACGACCCTAGTAGAGGATAAAGCAGAAGATAATGGATGGATGGAAGGTCAATTGACTTCTCCAAATTGCCCCATATAGAGTGAGTGTGTGCCCAGTGATGGATTGGCGCCCTGTCCTGGGTGTATCATCTCAGAGCCTGAAACGTTCTCCCCTGGATGGGCATGGGAAACCCCCCCCCCCCCCCCCCCACGACCCTAGTAGAGGATAAAGCAGAAGATAATGGATGGATGGAAGGTCAATTGACTTCTCCAAATTGCCCCATATAGAGTGAGTGTGTGCCCAGTGATGGATTGGCGCCCTGTCCTGGGTGTATCATCTCAGCGCCTGACACGTTCTCCCCTGGATGGGCATGGGGAATCCCCCCATGACCCTAGTAGAGGATAAAGCAGAAGATGGATGGATGGATGATTCCAAACACCCTCTAGAACCGTGAACCGTTCGTAGAGCTGAGGATGAGCGCTGTGTTTATAAAGCCACCGCGGGGACGTGAGCGTCTTTCGGCGGCGCCCGGCGCTCTCTCTGGGTTCTGAAGTATTCAGATCAGCTTTGTTTCTTTATTAGGCTCCATCTTGCGGGCGGATTGTCTCGCGCTCGCCGCCGCGGCGCTGACGGTAATGCATTTCTCATTATTGACTTTTCGCCGTTCGTCTCTGAGACACGCGTCCGTGATGTTTTTGTTGGCGGGGCGCGGGGTCCCTCTCCAAGCTCAACTTAAACAGTAACACGGTTACCTTTTAAAAGCTCTTCACGGTAGTTGCCCTCGCAATATCGCGCTACGGATAATAAAACGGCGGGCCGAATCGCGGCGACGGCCATTAGAGGTTCTGTGGAGGTAATGGAGCGGCTAATTTGGATTTGAATAAAACCGCCGCGTTTTGATAACGCTACGATTCAGAGGCGCCCGCTCGCCTTCCGTTTTACAAGGTGCTATTTTGTAGGGGTTGCTTGGCGAGGGGCGTGGCATGATGCCCAAACGCGTCATGACGCGCCGGATCGAACCACGAGACGGAAAGGTCGTCGTTAAAAGAATTATCTTTCATATCTAAATATCCTAAAGCCCACGCATAGCTTTGAGTATACCACAGGGGGCGCTATGACTACTAATACTACCACAGGTTGCATTATGTCTACTGAAACCACAGGTGGCGCTACTTTTACTGCAACCACAGGTGGCGCTATGACAACTACTGCTATCACAGGTGACGCCACGACTCTTACTTCTACCACAGGTTGCGCTACGACTACTACTACCACAGGTGGCGCTACTATTACTGCTACCACAGGTGGCGTTACTCCTACTGCTACCACAGGTGGCGCTACTACTACTGCTACCACAGATGGCGTTATGACTAGTACTGCAACCACAGGTGGCGCTATTACTACTAATGCTATCACAGGTGGCGTTACGACTATTACTGCAACCACAGGTGGCGCTATGACTACTACTGATACCACAGGTGGCGCTACTACTACTGCTACCACAGGTGGCTCTACTACTACTGCTAGCACAGGTGGAGCTATGACTACTAATGCTACCACAGGTGGCGCTACTAGTACTGCTACCACAGGTGGCGCTATGACTGCTACTGCGACCACAGGTGGCGCTACGACTACTACTGCTACCACAGGTGGCGCTACTCCTACTACTACCACAGGTGGCGCTACGACTACTACTGCTAGCACAGGTGGAGCTATGACTACTAATGCTACCACAGGTGGCGCTACTAGTACTGCTACCACAGGTGGCGCTATGACTGCTACTGCTACCACAGGTGGCGCTACGACTACTACTGCTACCACAGGTGGCGCTACTCCTACTACTACCAAAGGTGGCGTTACGACTACTACTGCTAGCACAGGTGGAGCTATGACTACTAATGCTACCACAGGTGGCGCTACTAGTACTGCTACCACAGGTGGCGCTATGACTGCTACTACTACCACAGGTGGCGCTACGACTACTACTGCTAGCACAGGTGGACCTATGACTACTAATGCTACCACAGGTGGCGCTACTACTACTGCTACCACAGATGGCTCTACGACTACTACTGCTACCACAAATGGCGCTACTAGTACTGCTACCACAGGTGGCGCTACGACTACTACTGCTAGCACAGGTGGAGCTATGACTACTAATGCTACCACAGGTGGCGCTACTAGTACTGCTACCACAGGTGGCTCTACGACTACTACTGCTAACACAGGTGGCACTACTACTACTGCTACCATAGGTGGCGCTACTGCTACCACAGGTGGCGCTACAACAACTAATGCTACCACAGGTGGCGCTACGACTATTACTAGAACCACAGGTGGTGCTGCGACTATTACTGCAACCACAGGGGGCGCTACGACTACTAGTGCTAACACAGGTGGCACTACTACTACTGCTACCATAGGTGGCGCTACAACAACTAATGCTACCACAGGTGGCGCTACGACTATTACTAGAACCACAGGTGGCGCTGCGACTATTACTGCAACCACAGGGGGCGCTACGACTACTAGTGCTAACACAGGTGGCACTACTACTACTGCTACCATAGGTGGCGCTACTGCTACCACAGGTGGCGCTACAACAACTAATGCTACCACAGGTGGCGCTACGACTATTACTAGAACCACAGGTGGCGCTGCGACTATTACTGCAACCACAGGGGGCGCTACGACTACTACTGCAGCAAAGCGCAGCGCCACCTAATGAGCAATAGCTGCACCACTTGCACAACCTGGAGGCCAACGTCACAGCCTTCTGCCAAAAGGCATCGGTGGGTTAGCGTCTTACTGCACGCCGACTGTACAACATTTAGAACTGCGGGTTGCTGGCGGTACCACATGCCAAACGTGTGAAGTGGGGGCAAGTGGGGGGGGGGTGGGGGGTGGGAGTAGGGCACCTGGAACATCAGCACGCCGTATGAG
The DNA here is from genome assembly GCA_019802505.1 of Corydoras sp. C115. Taxonomy (NCBI): domain Eukaryota; kingdom Metazoa; phylum Chordata; class Actinopteri; order Siluriformes; family Callichthyidae; genus Corydoras; species Corydoras sp. C115. The sequence continues at coordinate 20,572 of JAFMOC010000840.1, read as the reverse complement.
CTCATTGGTTGCATCACGGCGTCCCGCCGCACTGTTAGGACGGATGCAGTGAGGAGGGGAATCCCCCAAACCGACCCGTTTTCTCTCCAACACCTCATCACCACCCAAGCGGAGGGGGAAGCCAGGACGGCGCCATCCAGGGGCCGCTAATCAAGCATGACACCGGCTGCATTGGAACTCCGGCAGCGACTCGCGGCTGTCCTGGTGCGTTTCCCTCAGGCGGCAGGCGGCGGATGCAGAGTGGCAGCCTCACCTCAGCTGCCTGTGAGGCAGCCGTCTGCAATCTTATCTAAGACTCACAGATTACAGAGGGGGGGGGGACCGCCGCCGGGACAGAACCACGGCGCTTCATTCAGAGACAGTCGATCCGTCACCGGGGACACTCCCACCGGCACATACACATACTATGAGGGGGCAATTTAGAGAAGCCAGTTCACCTTAAATCCATGCTTTTGGACTGTGGGAGGAAACCGGCGGACCCGTAAAAAAACCCACACGGACACAGGGAGAACATGCAAACACACCATGTAGGGGCAATTTAGATTGGGCTATTTAAAGCAGCCAATTCACCT
>JAFMOC010000840.1:0-15000 GCA_019802505.1 Corydoras sp. C115 | reverse complement strand
CTCTCTCTCTCTCTCTGTCTGTGTATCTTTCTGTATGTCTCTCGCTGTCTCTCTCTCTCTCTCTCTCTCTCTCTCTGTCTGTGTATCTTTCTGTATGTCTCTCACTGTCTCTCTCTCTCTCTGTATATCTTTCTGTATGTCTCTCTCTCTCTCTCTCTCTCTCTCTCTCATCCATCTCTGTCCCGTGGCGTCTCTTCCTAAACCCCCGTTATAAAGGAACGGTTGCAGACGCCATTCACACTGAAGAACATGCTGAAGCGGCGGCGAGCCTCCCGGTTCCGTTCTGAGTTCCAATCCTTCATTCATTACGGAACGTTTGTTCACCTTCCCCCCCCCGGGACTTTCCCTCCCAGCGAATCAATTTTCATTTTAAAGCGACGGTTAATAAAGAATCTCATCTCATCTCGTTAACTTGCACCTAATCCTCTACTCCTGTTACGCGGGGGGGGGGGGGGGGGGGGGGGGGGGGGGGGGGGGGGGGGGGGGGGGGGGGGGTCCATCCGGGGGAGAACGTTTCAGACGCTGGGCAGATGCACCCATCTATCACTAAGTACACACTCATTTACACACACAATACAGGGGCAATTTAAAGCAGAGAATTCACCTTGAATAATTTTTTTGGACTATGGGAGGAAACTGGAGAACCCGGAGGAAACCCATGCGGACACGGGGAGAACATGCAAACTCAGATCGGGATTCCAACCTGGATCCCTGTGCCACCCCCTTACAAAGAATGGCTCTCATTTAATAAATGCACAAATTGCAGAGAGGTGGTTCGGTGCTGTTGGAGTTGGCATGTTCTCCTCTCAGCACTAGGGATTCCCGGTTCGAATCCCAATCTGGGTGGAGTTTCCATGTTCTCCCCGTGTCCGCGTGGGTTTCCTTCGGGTTCTCCGGTTTCCTCCCACGGTCCAAAAACATGGATTCAAGGTGAATTGAGTTCTCCAAATTATGTCTGTGTGAGTGAGTGTGTGCCCAGTGATAGATTGGTGTCCTGTCCAGGGTGTATCTGCCCAGCGCCCGAAACGTTCTCCCCTGGATGGGCATGGAGAACACCACCGCGACCCTAATAGAGGATGAAGCGGAAGATAATAGAGGGATGGACATCTAAGCAATAGTTGGCATGTTCTCCTCTCAGTGTTAGGGATTCCCGGTTCGAAATCCCAATCTGGGTGGAGTTTCCATGTTCTTTCCTCCGGGTTCTCCGGTTTCCTCCCACACTCCAAAAACATGGATCAAGGTCAATTGAATTCTCCAAATTGCCCCATATAGAGTGTGTCTGTGTGAGTGAGTGTGTGTCCAGTGATAGATTGGCGTCCTGTCCTGGGTGTATCTGCCCAGCGCCCGAAACGTTCTACCCTGGATGGGCATGGGGAACCCCCCCACCTACCCTAATAGAGTATAAAGCGGAAGATAATGGATGGATGGAACTTGCATGTTCTCCTTGTGTCTGTGTGGGTTTCCTCTGGGTTCTCCGGTTTCCTCCCACACTCCAAAAACATGGATCAAGGTCAATTGAATTCTCCAAATTGCCCCATATAGAGTGTGTCTGTGTGAGTGAGTGTGTGTCCAGTGATAGATTGGCGTCCTGTCCTGGGTGTATCTGCCCAGCGCCCGAAACGTTCTACCCTGGATGGGCATGGAGAACCCCCCACCTTCCCTAAATTATAAAAGTATAAAGCGGAAGATAATGGATGGATGGAAATTGCCCCTATATAGTGTTTCCTCGTATCTGTGTGGGTTTCCTCCGGGTTCTCCGGTTTCCTCCCACAGTCCAAAAACATGGATCAAGGTCAATTGAATTCTCCAAATTGCCCCATATAGAGTGTGTCTGTGTGAGTGAGTGTGTGCCCAGCGATGGATTGGTGTCCTGTCCTGGGTGTATCTGCCCAGCACCCGAAACGTTCTCCCCAGGATGGGCATGGGGAACCCCCCCCCAGTAGAGGATGAAGCGGAACATGCTGTTTGGCTGGATGGTTATGACTGTATGGCGTTATTAATACGAGGCGATGTCCGTCAGCTCGCCCGCATTATGGGATGTGTGAGGGAGCGAGGATGCGCTCGGTGATGGGGGAGCATCCGGTGCAGATGTCCACACAAAGCGCATCATCAGACAGGCGTGGGGCAGCGCATGTTCTTTCACTCGCCCGAACCCAAATGGCTCTGAATTAATGAGGCCGGGCGCAGATCCTCCTCCGTCACGGCGGTGGCGCCGCGGCGCCGTCGAGGTTCATTAGAGGATAAAATGTCAGGAGATCCTCACGGAGCAGGAAGGACGCGCCGCCCGGGTGGCCTGTCAGCTCCCCGCCTTCACTCCCGCAAAGGTTGCCCTCCTTATTATCTGTCCACTGTCAGACCCGGGACGAAGGAAGGTTCCACCTGGATCCGGGTTCCGCGGGGTCCGCAAAGATTTATCTCGGAACCATTTGGGAATGTCAAGGTAATGATGACATCGGTTCTAAAGCTTTAAACGTGGATGTGTTTAAGGTCCGTCTCATTATCTGATTGGGTCGCGGGGGGTGGGGGGGTGGGGGGAGAAGGTTGGGAGAAGGTTCCGTGCGCTGTGCAGATACACGGAGCTACGTATCTCTCACTGGACACAGACTCACTGAGGAACACACACAATATAGGGGCAATTTAGATAGGGGTGATTTAAAGCAAGGGCGGCACGCTGGCTTAGTGGTTGGCATGTTCTCCTCTCAGCGCTGGGGATTCCCGGTTCAAATCCCAATCTGGGTGGAGTTTCCATGTTATCCCCGTGTCCGCATGGGTTTCCTCTGGGTTCTCCGGTTTCCGCCCACAGTCCAAAAACATGGATGAAGTCAATTGAGTTCTCCAAATTGCCCCATATAGTGTGTATGTGTGCGTGTCTGTGTGTGTGAGTGTGTGCCCAGTGATAGATTGCCCCCCTGTCCTGGGTGTATCTGCCCAGCGCCCGAAACGTTCTCCCCTGGATGGGCATGGGGAACCCCACCCCCCACCCCGCGACCCTAATATAGGATAAAGTGGAAGATAATGGATGGATGAATTAATTATTTAAAGCAGCCGAGTCACCTTGAGTCCATGTTTTTGGACTGTGGGAGGAACCCGGAGGAAACCCACGCGGACACAGGGAGAACATGGAAACTCCACCCAGATGGGGATTCAAACCGGGAATCCCCAGCGGTGAAGGGGAGACCATGCCACCCACATTAAAGTTTTTATATCATCATCCACTTTATCCTCTATTCAGGTTACGGGGGAATGTTCCCCATGCCCATCCAGGGGAGAACATTTCAGGTGCTGGGCAGATCACTGGGCGCACACATACTATAAGAGGGCAATTTAGAGCAGTCAATTCAAATTGAATTCTCCAAATTGCCCCATATAGAGTGTGTCTGTGTGAGTGAGTGTGTGTCCAGTGATAGATTGGCGTCCTGTCCTGGGTGTATCTGCCCAGCGCTCGAAACGTTCTGCACTGGATAGGCATTGAGAACCAACCCCCCCCACCACTCCATCACCCCCAGCTGAAACAGCTGAGAACGATCCACCATCCAAACAAATCCTACTTATACTAGGGTTGCCGGGGGGGCGGGGGGTGTGTGTCCATGCCCATCCAGGGGAGACCGTTTTGGCCGCTGGGCAGATACACCCAGGACAGGACGCCAATCTATCACCGGACACACACTCACTCACACAGACACACTATATGGGGCAATTTGGAGAATTCAATTCACCTTGAATCCATGTTTTTGGACTGTGGGAGGAAACCGGAGAACCCGGAGGAAGCCCACGCGGACATGGGGAGAACATGGAAACTTCACCCAGATTGGGATTCGAACCGGGAATCCCTAGCACTGAGAGGAGAACATGCTAAACCACTAAGCCACCGTGCCGCCCCTGTAAGTATATCACCTTAAAAAACACAAAATCATTCATTCATTCATTCATTATCTCCCGCTTCATCCTCTATTAGGGTCGCGGTGGGGTTCTCCATGCCCATCCAGGGGAGAACGTCTCGGGCGCTGGGCAGATACACCCAGGACAGGGCACCAATCCATCGCTGGACACACACTCACTCACACAAACACACTCTATATGGGGCAATTTTGAGAATTCAATTGACTTGATCCATGTTTTTTGACTGTGGGAGGAAACCGGAGAACCCGGAGGAAGCCCACACGGACACGGGGAGAACATGCGCTCAGGGGAGAATCCCTAGCGCTGAGAGGAGAACATGCTAAACCACTAAGCCACCGTACCGCCCCTGTAAGTATATCACCTTAAAAAACACAATATCAATGAGGGATTAATGTTCGGAACGTTGAAACAATTCTATTAATCCAGAAGATGAGGGACCGCGGCAGAGCCGGTCACATGATGTGCTCCGGGGCACAGCGGGGGGGTGGGGGGGCAGAGCGGGGTGTTAGAACCTGAATACATTCATCATTGTCTCTTTTAAATGAAAGCCATCGATTATTTGCTCGGCGCGGTTTTATTGGACCGTTCTGCGCGGTGAACAGGGTTCGGTTTCCAGCGCTCGACGAAACGCCGATTCCACCGCAGCTGTTCGGTTCTGCGTCCATCGAACCCGCAGTTAAAGGGCAATTAGGGTAATTGTGCAGAAATCCCGCCTGATCGGAATTTAAAGCGGCCTCGGCAAACAACTACACTAATGTGATGCATCGCATCGATCCTCCATCCACACCGGAGTTCCTCACTGTCCACAGCTCCCTTCATCTTCATTAACACCTCGTCTGCAGGTACGAGCGCCGGACGTCCCGGCCCATGCCCCGCTGGACGCCCCGGGGGACGCATGGCGTAGTCACAGTCAGATTCGCATGGTGGTAGTCACAGTCAGATTCGCATGGTGGTAGTCACAGTCAGATTCAGAGTCATATTTAGAGTCACAGTCAGATTGAGTGTCACAGTCAGAGTCATATTTAGAGTCACAGTCAGATTCAGAGTCACAGTCATATTCACAGTCAGAGTAATAATCACAGTCAGATTCAGAGTCACAGTCAGAGTAATAATCACAGTCAGATTCAGAGTCACAGTCATATTCACAGTCAGAGTAATAATCACAGTCAGATTCAGAGTCACAGTCATATTCACAGTCAGAGTAATAATCACAGTCAGATTCAGAGTCACAGTCAGAGTAATAATCACAGTCAGATTCAGAGTCACAGTCAGAGTAATAATCACAGTCAGATTCAGAGTCACAGTCAGAGTAATAATCACAGTCAGATTCAGAGTCACAGTCAGAGTAATAATCACAGTCAGATTCAGAGTCACAGTCAGAGTAATAATCACAGTCAGATTCAGAGTCACAGTCAGAGTAATAATCACAGTCAGATTCAGAGTCACAGTCAGAGTAATAATCACAGTCAGATTCAGAGTCACAGTCAGAGTAATAATCACAGTCAGATTCAGAGTCACAGTCATATTCACAGTCAGAGTAATAATCACAGTCAGATTCAGAGTCACAGTCATATTCACAGTCAGAGTAATAATCACAGTCAGATTCAGAGTCACAGTCAGAGTAATAATCACAGTCAGATTCAGAGTCACAGTCAGAGTAATAATCACAGTCAGATTCAGAGTCACAGTCATATTCACAGTCAGAGTAATAATCACAGTCAGATTCAGAGTCACAGTCAGAGTAATAATCACAGTCAGATTCAGAGTCACAGTCATATTCACAGTCAGAGTAATAATCACAGTCAGATTCAGAGTCACAGTCAGATTCATATTCAGTCATATTCAGAGTCATCTTCAGTCATATTCAGAGTCACAGTCAGAGTCATCTTCAGAGTCATTTTCAGTCAGATTCAGAGTCATAGTCACAGTCAAAGTCAGAATCAAAGTCATATTCAGGGTCATAGTCAGATTCAGAGTCACAGTCAGAGTCATATTCAGAGTCAAAGTCATAATCACAGTCATAGTCATTCAGTCAGAGTCAGATTCAGTCAGTCAGATTCAGAGTCATAGTCAGATTCACAGTAAGAGTAAGAATTACAGTTAGAGGCAGAGTCAGATTCAGAGTCAGAATTACAGTCAGTCAGAGTCACAGTAGGAATCAGATTCTGAGTCACTGTCAGAATCAGAATTACAGTCAGATTCAGAGTCACAGTCAGAGGTGTAGATGTATTGTAGCCTGCTTTCTGTGAATCTTTTCATTTGATTCAGAGTCATTTCAGGAGTCTTGGCTGGATTATTAAAGGTGATTCGGGGGTTAATGAGGTGAAATGGTGGATCTGAAGTCAGCGTGTAATGCTGTGCAGTGTGGGGGAATATTTTCGATCTGACGGCTGCATCGTGGGGTTGAGTTTTCTGAACAGTAATGAAGATGATTGGTTCTGTGACGGGGAACCGATGATTTAATACACACATAACGCCGCCGCCTGCAGACACAACCTCTGTTTATTAGTGCCATTATCGTCAGTACATGTCGCTCTAATTGACTGGTGTGAAATTCATGTCCCCCATCAATCGCGCGCTCTCCGTCATGGGCGTGGGCGTCGCCTGATTTCTCCGTATTGATGAAATATTTGTTACGGCTAAATCACTGACGCGCAGCGGGCTGCGTGCGGCTCAACGCTCACGTCAGTGCCATTCTCTGGCTCCACGTCTATAAATTCTCCGCCTGTTGGGTGGAAATCCAGCGTCCTGGTTCGATATGTTACGCATGGCATCATGGGATATAGTCTGTGTGTCAACCTACCCAGGGTTCTAATTACACTGTACCACGAACAGACGTTATATAGAATAGAGTGATGCGACTCTGAAAATCACATAATAATAAAAACAGGAGGAAAGTTCAAACTGAGGAAAACATTGTTCTGCACAGAACCCGATGGAGAACAAATTTTCAAAAATTGTAATTGATTTTGCTGTTGAAAATCCTTATGAGGGATTATTGTAGTTTATGAGGGATAATAGAAGTTTATGAAGGATTATAGTAGTGTATAAAGGATTATTTTTGTTTATAAGCGATTAGATTAGTTGTAGGAACCGTGGCTTACAGGGGATTACAGAAGTTGTGGCAACTTCTATAATTGTTGTATGGCAGTTTATAATGGAAATATGGTAGTTTGTAATGGATTACAGCAGTTTATAAGGGATTATATTAGGTGTGGCAACTGTTGTTACTGATTGATCATAAATATTTATGAGGGATTATAGTAGTTTATAAGGGATTAGAGTAGTGTATAAAGGATTATTTTTGTTTATAAGCGATTATATTAGTTGTTGGAACCGTTGTTTACAGGGTATTATAGAAGTTGTGGCAACTTCTATAATTGTTATATAGTTTTTATTGATTGATCATAATTATTTATGAGGGATTATGGCAGTTTATAATGGAATTATGGCAGTTTATAATGGAAGTAGGGTAGTTTATAAGGGATTATATTAGTTGTGGCAACTGTTGTTACTGATTGATCGTGAATATTTATGAGGGATTATAGTAGGTTTTAAGGGATTATAGTAGTGTATAAAGTATTATTTTAGTTCATAAGCAATTATATTAGTTGTGGGAACCGTTGCTTACAGGGGATTATAGAGGTTGTGGCAACTTCTATAATTGTTATATAGTTTTTATTGATTGATCATAATTATTTATGAGGGATTATGGCAGTTTATAATGGAAATATGGTAGTTTATAAGGGATTACAGTACTTTATAAGAAATTATATTAGTATATGAGGGATTATGGCAGTTTATAATGGAATTATGGCAGTTTATAATGGAAGTAGGGTAGTTTATAAGGGATTATATTAGTTGTGGCAACTGTTGTTACTGATTGATCGTGAATATTTATGAGGGATTATAGTAGGTTTTAAGGGATTATAGTAGTGTATAAAGTATTATTTTAGTTTATAAGCAATTATATTAGTTGTGGGAATCGTTGCTTACAGGGGATTATAGAAGTTGTGGCAACTTCTATAATTGTTATATAGTTTTTATTGATTGATCATAATTATTTATGAGGGATTATGGCAGTTTATAATGGAATTATGGCAGTTTATAATGGAAATAGGGTAGTTTATAAGGGATTATATTAGTTGTGGCAACTGTTGTTACTGATTGATCATAAATATTTATGAGGGATTATAGTAGTTTATAAGAGATTATAGTAGTGTATAAAGGATTATTTTAGTTTATAAGCGATTATATTAGTTGTGGGAACCGTTGCTTACAGGAGATTACAGAAGTTGTGGCAACTTCTATAATTGTTATATAGTTGTTATTGATTGATCTTATTTATTATTTATGAGGGATTATGGCAGTTTATAATGCAATAGGGTAGCTTATGAGGAATTAGAGTAGTTTATAAGGGATTATATTAGTTGTGGCAACTGTTGTTTTTGAATAATTATAGGTCTTTATGAGGGATTATTGTAATTTATAAGGTCTGTGATCATACAAGTTGTGGCAACCACTGTTTCTAATGGATCACAGATGTTCATGTGGGATTATAGCAGTTGTGGCAACTGTTGCTTATTAGGGATTTAATTATTTGTGGTAACCATTGTTTATAAGGGATTATATTAGTTGTGGCAACTGTTATTTCAAATAGATGACAGTAGATTTGTCCACCTCTATCTCTCGTAGTTAGTTTGTTGGTGTTTATAAGGGGTTATAAGGGGTCGTGGATGCTGCTGGTCGCAGGTGGAGGTCCGTAATAATCTGCGATTCTCGTTTCATCTACTGAATCTGAAACCCGTCTGAAATATCAGCACGTCTCCACCGGAGCAAACACCAGACTAATAATAACCGTTTCCCTGGAGGACCCTGTCCTGCTGTAATTAACAAGTACAACCAGATGCTCGGTGTCACTCAGTCTCATCCTCACCCACCACCACATCCCAGCACCATGCACCACCACACTCACCACAGCATACGTAGTTCAGTAGATGAAGAGGACTTCAGTTGATGAAAAGGACATCAGTCGATAAGGATGATGCCAGTAGGTGAGAAGAACGCCAGTAGATCAGGAGGACGTCAGTCAATGATGATGTCAGTAGATGAGAAGGACATTGGTAGATGATGAGGACTTCAGTAGAAGAGGAGGAGGTCAGTCGATGAAGAAGACATCAGTAGATGAGGAGGAGGTCAGTTGATGAGGAGGACATCATTCGATGATGAGGACCTCAGTAGAAGAAGAGGACATCAGTCGATGATATGGACGTCAGTCGATGAAGAGGACGTCATTCAATAAGGATGACGCCAGTAGGTGAGAAGGACACCAGTAGATCAGGAGGACATCAGTCAATGGTGATCTCAGTAGATGAGGAGGACATCAGTCGATGATGAGGACATCAGTAGATGAGGATGACGCCAGTAGGTGAGAAGGACACCAGTAGATCAGGAGGATATCAGTTGATAAGGAGGACGTCAGTAGATGATGAGGATGATGATATTAGATGAAGAGGACGTCAGTTGATAAGGAGGACGTCAGAAGATGATGAGGGTGACTGTGGGATGAAGATCAGTAAGTTCTGAGTCCTTCTTCAGACTAAGTACATTATCTGGCTGCCTTTAGCAGTTCCGCAGTTCTTGGGTTCTGCGGTTCTCTCATTATTGTGGCCTCAGACTTTAAAGTCGAGGTTCAGGAGGCAGCAGCCGTCTGAGAGACGAGACGTCTGAGAGACGAGACCTGCAGAGAGCAAAGTCAGAACCACAATCTATTAGAACCTAATGTGCGAGCGGAAATGGAAATCGCGGCCGAGGCGTTCTTAGTTTGCACTTAGTGAGAGAGATAAGGCCAGAGAGATAAAGATGCAGCCAGAACGCTACGCCCGTAGGTTCTCCACCTGGTTCTTTATCAGCTCAAACACGGTCACCTCATTACGGCTGGAGGGTTGAAGGTGAGTGCAAACGGAACCTGTGAAGACCAAGTTAACAGAATTTACCAACTTTCACTCGAATCTTTAATATTTCAGACTACGTTCTTTAGTTTGTGTTCATCTACAGATCCGAGGAGCGGCGCCAAAATCGTTAGAACTGAGATACAACAAAGAAAAAATCTCTGACAGAAACATGAAGCCCTCAATATTGTTATGGAGGGATTATAGTAGTTATCGCAATCATTATTCCTGAGGGATTATAGTAGTTGTGGCAACCATTGCTCATGAGGGATTATAGTAGTTGTGGCAACCTTTGTTCCTGAGGGATTATAGTAGTTGTGGCAACCTTTGTTCCTGAGGGATTATAGTAGTTGTGGCAACCGTTGCTCATGAGGTATTATAGTAGTTGTGGCAAACTTTGTTCCTGAGGGATTATAGTAGTTGTGGCAACCTTTGTTCCTGAGGGATTATAGTAGTTATCACAATCATTATTCCTGAGGGATTATAGTAGTTGTGGCAACCATTGCTCATGAGGGATTATAGTAGTTGTGGCAACCTTTGTTCCTGAGGGATTATAGTAGTTGTGGCAACCTTTGTTCCTGAGGGATTATAGTAGTTGTGGCAACCTTTGTTCCTGAGGGATTACAGTAGTTGTGGCAACCGTTGCTCATGAGGGATTATAGTAGTTGTGGCAAACTTTGTTCCTGAGGGATTATAGTAGTTGTGGCAACCTTTGTTCCTGAGGGATTATAGTAGTTGTGGCAACCTTTGTTCCTGAGGGATTATAGTAGATGTGGCAACCGTTGCTCCTGAGGGATTATAGTAGTTGTGGCAACCTTTGTTCCTGAGGGATTATAGTAGTTGTGGCAACCTTTGTTCCTGAGGGATTACAGTAGTTGTGGCAACCGTTGCTCATGAGGGATTATAGTAGTTGTGGCAAACTTTGTTCCTGAGGGATTATAGTAGTTGTGGCAACCTTTGTTCCTGAGGGATTATAGTAGTTGTGGCAACCTTTGTTCCTGAGGGATTATAGTAGATGTGGCAACCGTTGCTCCTGAGGGATTATAGTAGTTGTGGCAACCTTTGTTCCTGAGGGATTATAGTAGTTGTGGCAAACTTTGTTCCTGAGGGATTATAGTAGTTGTGGCAACTGTTGTTCATGAGGGATTATAGTAGTTGTGGCAACTGTTTTTCATGAGGGATTATAGTGATTGTAGCTGTTTGTTTAAAGTTTGTTTCTCCAGTTTGTATTTTATTATTTTTTAATGGTTTATTGTCCGTAGTGCCTTTAATTGAATGATTACTGATTTTAAAACTAAAAATATATAAAGTTTTATGATCTCTCTCTCTGTCTCTCTCTCACTCTCTCTCTCTCTCTCTCTCTCTCTCTCTCTCTCTCTCTCTCTGTCTCTCTCTCTCTCTCTCTCTCTCTCTCTCTCTGTCTCTCTCTCTCTCTCTGCAGTTAAACCGACGGTCATCGATGTAGACATCTTCGTTAACAGCATCGGACCCGTTTCATCCATAAACATGGTGAGTGGACGGGTTTTTTAACCGAGTTTATACGGGTTCTGACCCGCTGACCGAGTTCTGTGATTTTCATTCAGATCTGATCGCTGTGCAACATTTTCTTTCCTTTTGTGACATTTTTGAGAAATGTCATGTAATAACTGTAGGGTGAGGTATGTGGGTGTTGGGTGTGGTATGTGGGTGTTGGGTGTGGTATGTGGGTGTTGGGTGTGGTATGTGGGTGTTGGGTGAGGTATGTGGGTGTTGGGTGTGGTATGTGGGTGTTGGGTGAGGTATGTGGGTGTTGGGTGTGGTATGTGGGTGTTGGGTGTGGTATGTGGGTGTTGGGTGTTGTATGTGGGTGTTGGGTGAGGTATGCGGGTGTTGGGTGTGGTATGCGGGTGTTGGGTGTGGTATGTGGGTGTTGGGTGTGGTATACGGGTGTTGGGTGTGGTATGCGGGTGTTGGGTGTGGTATGTGGGTGTAGGGTGAAGTATGTGGGTGTTGGGTGTGGTATGTGGGTGTTGGGTGTGGTATGCGGGTGTTGGGTGTGGTATGCGGGTGTTGGGTGTGGTATGTGGGTGTTGGGTGTGGTATGTGGGTGTTGGGTGTGGTATGTGGGTGTTGGGTGTGGTATGCGGGTGTTGGGTGTGGTATGTGGGTGTTGGGTGTGGTATGTGGGTGTTGGGTGTGGTATGTGGGTGTTGGGTGTGCGTGTTGGGTGTGGTATGTGGGTGTTGGGTGTGGTATGTGGGTGTAGGGTGTGGTATGTGGGTGTTGGGTGTGGTATGTGGGTGTTGGGTGTTGTATGTGGGTGTTGGGTGAGGTATGCGGGTGTTGGGTGTGGTATGCGGGTGTTGGGTGTGGTATGTGGGTGTTGGGTGTGGTATGTGGGTGTTGGGTGAGGTATACGGGTGTTGGGTGTGGTATGCGCGTGTTGGGTGTGGTATGTGGGTGTAGGGTGAGGTATGTGGGTGTTGGGTGTGGTATGTGGGTGTAGGGTGAGGTATGTGGGTGTTGGGTGTGGTATGTGGGTGTTGGGTGTGGTATGTGGGTGTTGGGTGTTGTATGTGGGTGTTGGGTGAGGTATGCGGGTGTTGGGTGTGGTATGCGGGTGTTGGGTGTGGTATGTGGGTGTTGGGTGTGGTATACGGGTGTTGGGTGTGGTATGCGGGTGTTGGGTGTGGTATGTGGGTGTAGGGTGAGGTATGTGGGTGTTGGGTGTGGTATGTGGGTGTTGGGTGTGGTATGCGGGTGTTGGGTGTGGTATGCGGGTGTTGGGTGTGGTATGTGGGTGTTGGGTGTGGTATGTGGGTGTTGGGTGTGGTATGCGGGTGTTGGGTGTGGTATGTGGGTGTTGGGTGTGGTATGTGGGTGTTGGGTGTGGTATGTGGGTGTTGGGTGTGGTATGCGGGTGTTGGGTGTGGTATGTGGGTGTTGGGTGTGGTATGTGGGTGTTGGGTGTGGTATGTGTGTGTAGGGTGTGGTATGTGGGTGTTGGGTGTGGTATGTGGGTGTTGGGTGTGGTATGTGGGTGTTGGGTGTGGTATGTGGGTGTGGTATGTGGGTGTTGGGTGTGGTATGTGGGTGTTGGGTGTGGTATGTGGGTGTTGGGTGTGGTATGTGGGTGTGTTCCAGCTGCGGTGCAGTGTGGTGCGGTGCAGTGTGGTGTGCTCTGCTGTGGTGTGGTAATGTGTGGTGCGGTGCTGTGGTGCACCGTGGTGTGGCGTGTTGCGGAGCGGAGCGGTGCCATACTGTGGGGCGGTGCCGTGCAGTGGTGTGGTGCACTGTGGTGCAATGTGGTGCACCATGCTGTGGTGTGGTGCGGCGCGGTGCCGTGCAGTGGTGCTGTGGTGTGGTGCAGTGTGGTGTGGTGCCGTGCAGTGGTTCTGTGCTTTGGTGCAGTGTGGTGTGGTGCGGTGGTGCGCGGTGCAGTGCCATGCTGTGGTGCACTGTAGTGCATTGTGGCGTGGTGTGGTGGTGTGGTGGTGCACTGTGCTGTGGTGCCGTGCAGTGGTTCTGTGCTTTGGTGCAGTGTGGTGTGGTGCGGTGGTGCGCGGTGCAGTGCCATGCTGTGGTGCACTGTAGTGCATTGTGGCGTGGTGTGGTGGTGTGTGGTGGTGCGCGGTGGTGTGGTGCGCGGTGCAGTGCCATGCTGTGGTGCACTGTAGTGCATTGTGGCGTGGTGTGGTGGTGCGCGGTTCTGTGGTGTGCGGTGCAGTGCCATGCTGTGGTGCACTGTAGTGCATTGTGGCGTGGTGTGGTGGTGTGTGGTGGTGTGCGGTGCAGTGCCATGCTGTGGTGCACTGTAGTGCATTGTGGCGTGGTGCGGTGGTGTGTGGTGGTGCACTGTAGTGCATTGTGGCATGGTGCGGTGGTGTGTGGTGGTGCGCGGTGGTGCGCGGTGCAGTGCCATGCTGTGGTGCCGTGCTGTGGTGCACTGTAGTGCATTGTGTGGTGGTGTGGTGGTGTGCGGTGGTGCACTGTAGTGCATTGTGGTGTGGTGTGGTGGTGTGTGGTGGTGCACTGTAGTGCATTGTGGCGTGGTGTGGTGGTGTGGTGGTGTGTGGTGGTGCACTGTAGTGCATTGTGGCGTGGTGTGGTGGTGTGCGGTGGTGCACTGTAGTGCATTGTGGCGTGGTGTGGTGGTGTGGTGGTGTGTGGTGGTGCACTGTAGTGCATTGTGGCGTGGTGTGGTGGTGTGTGGTGGTGTGTGGTGGTGCACTGTAGTGCATTGTGGCGTGGTGTGGTGGTGTGGTGGTGTGTGGTGGTGCACTGTAGTGCATTGTGGCGTGGTGTGGTGGTGTGTGGTGGTGCACTGTAGTGCATTGTGGCGTGGTGTGGTGGTGTGGTGGGTGTGTGGTGTGTGGTGGTGCACTGTAGTGCATTGTGGCGTGGTGCGGTGGTGTGTGGTGGTGCACTGTAGTGCATTGTGGCGTGGTGTGGTGGTGTGGTGGTGTGTGGTGGTGCACTGTAGTGCATTGTGGCGTGGTGCGGTGGTGTGTGGTGGTGCACTGTAGTGCATTGTGGCGTGGTGTGGTGGTGTGGTGGTGTGTGGTGGTGCACTGTAGTGCATTGTGGCGTGGTGCGGTGGTGTGTGGTGGTGCACTGTAGTGCATTGTGGCGTGGTGTGGTGGTGTGGTGGTGTGTGGTGGTGCACTGTAGTGCATTGTGGCGTGGTGCGGTGGTGTGTGGTGGTGCGCGGTGGTGCGCGGTGGTGCGCGGTGGTGCGCGGTGCTGTGGAGTTCATACGTTTTAAACGGGTTCTCAACCTCGGAAATGAAAGCGTTCTGTGGAAGGCAACTTCAAGCTGTGCAGGCATTACTAATCGCCGGTGGATCCGTGAGTCTGCTGGGTTCGGACACTTGATTAGATGCCTGGGGCCGCGCTCGTTACGTAAACTCCATCAAGCCGCCGCTTTTAATTACCACGTCCTTTAATTATTCTTCACAGAAGTATTCTGGAATAACATGGATGCTCCCTCCTGGTTGCCATGGTTACCTCCCGCTCGCCGCCGGTTCTGTTGTTTGTAACGACGCTGCGCCGCGTTCCGAATGCAGGAGCGACACCATTTAAGGAATAAGAGCGGGCGGCACGCTGGCTTAGTGCTTTAGCATGTTCTCCTCTCAGCGCTGGGGATTCCCGATTCGGATCCCAAGCCGGG
>JAFMOC010000839.1:95000-98918 GCA_019802505.1 Corydoras sp. C115 | reverse complement strand
ACTGATAATCAGTAATTAATAATAATTATAATAATAATAATTATTATTATTATAATAATAGACTGGAAAGGGAAGTTTGTGAACAAACTTGAAAGTTGGCTTGGAAGGGCTGACCGCTGCAAAAAAAAAAAAAAAAAAAAATGAAAAAGAAAAAACAACCAAAAAAAACTCAAAAAAATTGTAATTATGATAATGTGGAGAACATGCCAAACTTCCAAAAGTTGACGATGGCTAACCGAAAGGACGAACAACTGAAATAAAAGGGAAAAAAACAAAAACAAACAATAAAAAACAATAATAAAACAAACAAACAAACAAAAAAAAGCTATGGTACTGGGGAGAACATGCCAAACTTCCAAAAGTTGATGATGGCTAACCAAAAGGACGAACAACTGAAATAAAAAGGAAAAGAAAATAAAGAATTAAAAAACAAAAAAAAAATGTGCTAATGTGGAGAACATGCCAAACTTCCAAAGGTTGACAATGGCTAACCAAAAGGATGAACGACTAAAATAAAAAAGTAAAGAAAAAAAAAAAAAAGATGACTATGCTAATGTGGAGAACATGCCAAACTTCCAAAAGTTGACGATGGCTAACCAAAAGGAGAAGCAAAAAATAGTAAATGCATAAAAAAAATAAAAAAAAACTAATTAAAACCTGTAAAGAAAAATCCAAACTACGCTAATGTGGAGAACATACCAAACTTCCTAATCTTAACAGACCCTCACTAAAAGAATGAACAACTAAAGTAAAGAAGAAAACAAGAAGAAAAAAAAAGTAAAACCAATAAAATTGATTGAAAGTACTCCGAAAAAGGGGCGTAGCACGAAAATCGTACGCCCAATCGCTCCGAAATACACAAGCAATCTAATTGGCTATGGGTTCTACGACTAAAATTTCAACGTTCTGCGTCAAAAGCTGCGGGACGAGAAAGAGCTAGAAAATCGCGTGAGAATTATAACTAGAAAGGAAAGTTTGTAAACAAACTTTGAAGTTGGCTTGGAAGGTCTGACCGCTGCTGCAAAAAAAACCTAAAAAAAAAAAAAAAAAACCTAAAACAAAAAAAAACCTAAAACAAAAAACTCAAAAAAAAAAAAAACCTAAAACAAAAAACTAAAAAAAAAAAACCTAAAACAAAAAACTAAAAAAAAATAAACCTAAAACAAAAAACTAAAAAAAAAAAAAAACCTAAAACAAAAAACAAACAAAAAAAAAACCTAAAAAGTAAAAAATAAAATAAAATAAAATAAAATAAACCCCCCCCTAAAAATAACCCCTAAAAAGACAAAAAAAAATAAAATAAAATAAAAATGCTAACTATGCTAATGTGGAGAACATGCCAAACTTCCAAAAGTTGACGAGGGCTAACCAAAAGGACGATCAACTAAAATAAGTTTTTTCTTTCTTCTTTTCTTTCTTTTCTCAAAATTTTAGTTGTTCGTTCTTTTGGTAAGCTTTTGTTGAGATTTGGAAGTTTGGCATGTTCTCCACAGTAGCGTAGTCAGCATTTCTTTGAATTTCCAACAACTTTTACAGGTTTTTATTTGTTTTTTTCGTTTTTTTTTAAATTTTTTTTTTTATATATATATATTTTTTATTATTATTTTTTATTATTTTTTAAAATAGTTTTTGATTCTCCTTTTGGTTAGCCATCGTCAACTTTTGGAAGTTTGGCATGTTCTCCACATTAGCGTAGTCTGCATTTCTTTAGAATTTCCAGAAAATGAAAAAGAAAAAAACAACCAAAAAAACTAAAAAAAAATTCTAATCATAATAATGTGGAGAACATGCCAAACTTCCAAAAGTTGACGATGGCTAACCAAAAGGACGAACAAAAGGGGAAAAAAAGCAAAAACAAACTATAAAAAAAAACAATAAACAAACAACAAAAAAAACAAAACCTATGGTACTGGGGAGAACATGCCAAACTTCCAAACCTTAACAGACCCTTTCCATTTAAGTGTTTTTGCTTAACCTTGTGGTTAGCCAGAAAATTTCAACGCCAAACCACGAGAAAGAGCTAGAAAATCGCACTTGGCTTGGAAGTTGGCTTGGAAGGTCTGACCGCTGCTGCAAAATACAGCAAAAAAAAAAACTAAAACTAAAAAAAAAACCTAAAAAAAAAAAAAAAAACTAAAAAAAATGCTAACTATGCTAATGTGGAGAACATGCCAAACTCCCAAAAAGTTGACGAGGGCTAAACAAAAGGACGATCAACTAAAATAAGTTTTTTTTCTTTCTTTTTTTTTTTCTTTCTTTTTTTTTTTCTTTCTTTTCTTTCTTTCCTCTAAATTTTAGTTGTTCATTCTTTTGGTAAGCTTTTGTTGAGATTTGGAAGTTTGGCATGTTCTCCACAGTAGCGTAGTCAGCATATCTTTGAATTTCCGACAGCTTTACAGGTTTTTATTTGTTTTTGTTTTGTTATTATTATTATTATTTTTTTAAAACATTTTTTGATTCTCCTTTTGGTTAGCCATCGTCAACTTTTGGAAGTTTGGCATGTTCTCCACATCAGCGTAGTTAGCATTTTTTTTTTTTTTTTTTGAAAATTCAAAGAAATGCTGACTACGCTCATGTGGAGAACATGCCAAACTTCCAAACCTTAACAGACCCTCGCCAAGACGAAAACAAGCAAAAAAAAAGCTGCGAAAAAAAATTCCGATGGAAGTCAAAAACAAGTCCGAAAAAGGGGCGTGGCACGAAAACCGTACGCCCAATCGCTCTGAAATACACAAGCAACCTAAATGGCTATGGGTTCTACGACTCTACCAAATTTCAACGTTCTACGTCAAAAGCCGAACGGCAAGTTGGCGTCGTCCAAGCCAACTAAATAAATATAAGTGTCATTTTAAAAGTGTGTGTGTGTATGTATGTATGTATGTATGTGTGTGTGTGTGTGTGTGTGTGTGTGTGTGTGTGTGTGTGTGTGTGTGTAGGTTCTCTGTAGCCCCACCAAACCCACGCTGCGGGCCATGGTCTCTCACTTTCAGAAGCTCTTCGACGCCCCCACTCTGCGGGGGGTCTACCCTCGCATGAACGAGGTCTACACCCGCCTCTCGGAAATGAGCAACGCCATGAGGAACCTGCGAGAACTTCTGGATCTGAGTACGTCACGTTCAGAACAACCTCACGTCTTGAAGAGAGACACACTCACTCACTCACACTCTACATGGGGCAATTTGGAGAACTCAATCGCCCTCGAGCCATGTTTTTGGACTGTGGGAGGAAACCGGAGAACCCGGAGGAAACCCACGCGGACATGGAAACTCCACCCAGATGGGGATTCGAAGTGGTTGGCATGTTCTCCTCTCAGCGCTGGAGATTCCCGGTTCGAATCCCAATCTGGGTGGAGTTTCCATGTCCTCCCCGTGTCCATGTGGGTTTCCTCCGGGTTCTCCGGTTTCCTCCCACAGTCCAGAAACATGGATCAAGGGCGATTGAGTTCTCCAAATTGCCCCATATAGAGTGTGTTTGTGTGAGTGAGTGTGTGTCCAGGGATAGATTGCCCCCCTGTCCTGGGTGTATCTGCCCAGCGCCCCAAACGTTCTCCACTGGATGGGCATGGGGAACCCCCCCCCCCCCCCAACAACCCTAATAAAGGACAAAGCGGAAGATGATGGATGGATAAAATACTATTAATGGGGGGGGGTTCCCCATGCCCATCCAGTGGAGAACGTTTCGGGCAGATACACCCAGGACGGGGGGGCAATCTATCACTGGACACACACTCACTCACACACACACACACACTCTGTATGGGGCAATTTGGAGAACTCAATCGCCCTCGAGCCATGTTTTTGGACTGTGGGAGGAAACCGGAGAACCCGGAGGAAACCCACGCGGACACGGGGAGGACATGGAAACTCCACCCAGATGGGGATTCGAAGTGGTTGGCATGTTCTCCTCTCAGCGCTGGAG
>JAFMOC010000839.1:77500-90000 GCA_019802505.1 Corydoras sp. C115 | reverse complement strand
TCCACCCAGATTGGGATTCGAACCGGGAATCCCTAGTGCTGAGAGGAGAACATGCCAAATTACTCAGCCACCGTGCCGCCCTATAGCTGCGTGGGTCTCCTCCGGGTTCTCCGGTTTCCTCCCACAGTCCAAAAACATGGATCGAGGTGAATTGAATGCTCCAAATTGCCCCATATAGAGTGTGAGTGTGTGAGTGAGTGAGCATTCTTTTAGCGAGGGTCTGTTAAGATTTGGAAGTTTGGCATGTTCTCCACATTAACGTAGTTAGCATTTTTTGAATTTACAAAAACTTTACAGGTTTTTATTCGTTGGTTTCGTTATTTTTTCTTTTTTTTTTTTTTATCCTTTAAATTTTTTTTGCTTCTCCTTTTGGTCGGCCATCGTCAACTTTTGGAAGTTTGGCATGTTCTCCACCTTAGCATAGTTTGCATTAAAAAAAAAAAAATTTTTTTTTTTTTTTTTTTAGTTTTTTTTGTTTTGTACTTTTCTTTTCCTTTTTATTTTAGTTGGTCATTCTATTGGTTAGCCATCATCAACTTTTGGAAGTTTGGCATGTTCTCCACCTTAGCATAGTTAGTTTTTTTTCTTTTTTCTTCTTTTTTTTAGTTGGTCATTCTTTTGGTTAGCCACTGTCAACATTTGGAAGTTTGGCATGTTCTCCACATTAGCATAGTTATCTTTTTTTTTTTATTTACAAAAACTTTACAGTTTTTTATTCGTTTGTTTCGTTTTTTTAAATTTTTTTTATCCTTTTTTTTTGCTTATCCTTTTGGTTAGCCACTGTCAACTTTTGGAAGTTTGGCATGTTCTCCACCGTAGCGTAGTTTTTTTTTTTAGTTTTTTTTTTTTTCTTCATTTTTTTAGTCGTTCGTCCTTTCGGTCGGCCATCGTCAACTTTTGGAAGTTTGGCATGTTCTCCACATTGGCATAGTTTGCATTTTTAAAAGTTTTTTAGGTTTTTTTTTGGAAGTTTGGCATGTTCTCCACATTGGCATAGTTTTCATTTTTAAAAGTTTTTTAACTTTTTTTTTTTTTTATAGTTTTTTTTCTTTTCTTTTCCTTTTTATTTCAGTCGTTCGTCCTTTTGGTTAACCATCGTCAACTTTTGGAAGTTTGGTATGTTCTCCACCATAACATAATTAGCTTTTTTTTTTTTCTTTCTTTTTTTTAGTTGGTCATTCTTGTGGTTAGCCATCGTCAACTTTTGGAAGTTTGGCATGTTCTCCATATTAGCATAGTTAGCATTTTTTGAAATTACCAAAACTTTACAGGTTTTTATTCGTTTGTTTCGTTGTTTATTTTTTTTCTTTTATCCTTTAATTTTTAGTTGTTCGTCCTTTTGGTCAGCCATCGTCAACTTTTGGAAGTTTGGCATGTTCTCCACCTTAGCGTAGTTTTTTTTTTTTTTTTTTTTTTTTTTTTTTCCCTTCATTTTTTTAGTCGTTCGTCCTTTCGGTCGGCCATCGTCAACTTTTGGAAGTTTGGCATGTTCTCCACATTGGCATAGTTTGATTTTTAAAAAGTTTTCTAGTTTTTTTTTTTGGAAGTTTGGCATGTTCTCCACATTGGCATAGTTTGCATTTTAAAAAGTTTTCTAGTTTTTTTTTTGGAAGTTTGGCATGTTCTCCACATTGGCATAGTTTGCATTTTTAAAAGTTTTTTAGGTTTTTTTAATAGTTTTTTTTCTTTTCTTTTCCTTTTTATTTCAGTCGTTCGTCCTTTTGGTTAACCATCGTCAACTTTTGGAAGTTTGGTATGTTCTCCACCATAACATAATTAGCATTTTTTTTTTTTCTTTCTTTTTTTTAGTTGGTCATTCTTGTGGTTAGCCATCGTCAACTTTTGGAAGTTTGGCATGTTCTCCATATTAGCATAGTTAGCATTTTTTGAAATTACCAAAACTTTACAGGTTTTTATTCGTTTGTTTCGTTGTTTATTTTTTTTCTTTTATGCTTTAATTTTTAGTTGTTCGTCCTTTCGGTCGGCCATCGTCAACTTTTGGAAGTTTAGCACGTTCCCCACCTTAGCGTAGTTAGCATTTTTTTTTGTTTGTTTTTTAGGTTTTTTTTGGTTGTTTTTTTTTTTTTTTCTTAGTTTGTCATTCTTTTGGTTAGCCACTGTCAACATTTGGAAGTTTGGCATGTTCTCCATATTAGCATTTTTTAAATTTACAAAAACTTTACAGGTTTTTATTCGTTTGTTTTGTTTTTTTAATAATTTTTTTTTATCCTTTTAATTTTTTTTGCTTATCCTTTTGGTTAGCCATTGTCAACCTTTGGAAGTTTGGCATGTTCTCCACCTTAGCATGTTCTCCACCTTTTTTTCTGTTTTTTAGGTTATTTTTATAGTTTTTTTTCTTTTCTTTTCCTTTTTATTTTAGTTGTTCGTCCTATTGGTTAGCCATCGTCAACTTTTGGAAGTTTGGCATGTTCTCTACATTAGCATAGTTAGCTTTTTTATTTATTGATTTTTTCTTTCTTTTTTTTAGTTGGTCATTCTTTTGGTTAGCCACTGTCAACATTTGGAAGTTTGGCATGTTCTCCACATTAGCATAGTTAGCATTTTTTTTTTGTTTGTTATTTTTTCTTTTCTTTTCCTTTTTATTTTAGTTGTTCGTCCTTTTGGTTAGCCACTATCAACTTTTGGAAGTTTGGCATGTTCTCCAACTTAGCATAATTAGCATTAGCATTTTTTTTGTTTGTTTTGTAGGTTTTTTTTGCCTTTTTTTTCTTTTCTTTTCCTTTTTATTTTAGTTGTTCGTCCTATTGGTTAGCCATCGTCAACTTTTGGAAGTTTGGCATGTTCTCTACATTAGCATAGTTAGCTTTTTTATTTATTGATTTTTTTCTTTCTTTTTTTTAGTTGGTCATTCTTTTGGTTAGCCACTATCAACTTTTGGAAGTTTGGCATGTTCTCCACCTTAGCATAGTTAGCATTTTTTTTGTTTGTTTTTTAGTTTTTTTTTGCCTTTTTTTTCTTTTCTTTTCCTTTTTATTTTAGTTGTTCGTCCTATTGGTTAGCCACTGTCAACTTTTGGAAGTTTGGCATGTTCTCCACCTTAGCATAGTTAGCATTTTTTTTTTTTTGTTTTTTAGGTTGTTTTTTTTTCTTCTTTTTTTTCCCCCCCTTTTTTGACTTGGCCATCGTCAACATTTGGAAGTTTGGAATGTTCGTTTTTTTTTGGTAGTTTTTTTTTTTGCAGCAGCGGTCAGCCCTTCCAAGCCAACTTCAGAGTTTGTTCGCAGACTTTCTTCTCTAGTTGGGTTTTATTGTTTTATATGATGGCTAATGGGGGGGGTGGGGGGGTAATGTTAGCTATTTGGCGGGGTCCGTTTGGAACCATGCACACCAGTGTGTATTTGTGTATTTATTTGTGTATAACTCACGTACGGTGTGTATTCATGTTAACTGCTCTTTAATAAAAATAAACATTTATTAAAAAAAAAAAAAAAAAAAAAAAAAAAAAAAAAAAAAAAAACGGCCACTGAACATGTCCGTGTGTGTAACAGCGCTGTCACTGTGTGCAGGTGCTGAACGTCTGGATGCGGTTCTACCGCGTGTGAGGGAGCTGCAGTCAGCGGCACACTGACCCGACGTTGTGTCCACTCCGGTCCACTTTTAATGATTTTATGGGGGACGCTGACGATTCGGGAATAAATTGGCGTGAAATAATATTTTAATAGTTTGTTTTAATTTAATGTGTGTGTGTGTGTGTGTGTTACACGTGTAGGTCGTCTTCTTTATAGAACGCAGGGAGAGGTAGCAGCCGTAGGACGTCCTGCGGTCCAGCGGTCCGGCAGACGGGTCAGTATTGAGAACCCCTGCTGCAGCATAGTGTAGGTGGAGGAGGTGAGGTGGGGTCGTCTCAGTGCGCTCGCTGTCCACCGAGTCGCTCCATGATGGGGCTGCTGGACGGCGCGTTGGTGAGCAGCGTTCCCGCGAAGCCCTGAGTTTGGGTCCCAACGTGGACGGTCAGCCTGCAGGACGCCACGTCCTCGATGTGGAACCCCGCGGAACGAGACGGCGCCGTCTGCAGAAGGGAGTCCTGGGACTGAGCCCCGAAGAACTGACGAAGACAGAACCACGTGTTTAAGGATGTTCTCCTCTCAGTTCTCCTCTCAGTGCAGTTCGAATCCCAATCGGGGTGGAGTTTGCATGTTGTCCGCGTGGGTTTCCTCCGGGTTCGCCGGTTTCCTCCCACAGTTCAAAAACATGATTCAAGGGCAATTGAGTTCTCCAAATTGCCCCATATAGAGTGTGTGTGAGTGAGTGAGTGTCCAGTGCTAGATTGCCCCCCTGTCCTGGGTGTATCTGCCCAGCGCCCGAAACGTTCTCCCCTGGATGGACATGGGGAACCCCACACGACCCCAATAGAGGATAAAGCGGAAGATAATGGATGGATAACATAGGGGCTGCACGGTGGCTTAGTGGTTTGGCATGTTCTCCTCTCAGCGTTAGGGATTCCCGGTTCGAATCCCAATCGGGGTGGAGTTTGCATGTTCTCCCCGTGTCCACGTGGGTCTCCTCCAGGTTCTCCGGTTTCCTCCCACAGTCCAAAAACATGGATCAAGGGCAATTGAGTTCTCCAAATTGCCCCATATAAAGTGTGAGTGAGTGAGTGTCCAGTGATAGATTGCCCCCATGTGCTGGGTGTATCTGCCCAGCGCCCGAAACGTTCTCCCCTGGATGGGCATGGGGAACCCCCCCCCCCACGACCCTAATAGATGATGAAGTGGAAGATGATGGATCAAGTTCTCATGTTCTCCTCCCACAGTCCAAAAACAGGGATTCAAGGTAAAGTAAATGCTCTAAAATGCCCCATATAGTGTGATAAATTGCCATCCTGGCCTGGGTGTATCTGCCCAGCGCCTGAAACGTTCTCCGCTGAATAGACATGGGAACCCCCCCCCCCACCCAGGTCAGCACGCCAATCCATCACTGGACACACTCTATATGGGGCAACTTGGAGAATTCTATTTACCTTTAATAAATGTTTTTGCACTGTGGGAGGAAACCGGAGAACCCGTAGGAAACCCACGCGGACAAGGGGAGGACATGCAAACTCCACCCAGATTGGGATTCGAACCGGGAATCCCTAGCGCTGAGAGGAGAACATGCCAAAGTACTAAGCCACCGTGATATAAAATTAATATGGTTTGATTGATGGACGCGTTCCGCAACGTTTAGAAAGTGAAAGCTGATCGCTGAGTAACAGGGTTGCGGTTCTTCTAACGATAAAAGAGTGACATCTAGTGGCCAAATTACAGAATGCAGTTTATTAAACACGTCGGAAAAATAATGTCACGCATTGATACGAATGGGAAGCGCTCGGGGGGGGGGGGGGGGAGGCCCGACAAACGGCTCAGCCAATCAGATTTAAGGGGCGTTCCCCGACGCACAAGAGTTCGTACTCACCGATTTTCCGGATGACGGATGGATGAAGTCGGCCCAGTACCCGTCCCTCCAGAGCAGGAAACAGATCTCCTTAGCACCATTAATAAACTACAACAATAACACAACCTCATTAACAACACAATAACAACACAACAACAACACAACAACCTCATTAACAACACAAAAACACAATAACAACACAACAACCTCATTAACAACACAATAACAACACAATAACAACACAATAACAACACAACAACAACCTCATTAACAACACAATAACACAATAACAACACAACAACCTCATTAACAACACAATAACAACACAATAACAACACAATAACACAACCAGTACCCGTCCCTCCAGAGCAGGAAACAGATCTCCTTAGCACCATTAATAAACTACAACAACACAACAACCTCATTAACAACACAATAACAACACAATAACAACACAATAACAACACAACAACAACACAATAACAACACAACAACAACACAATAACAACACAACAACAACACAATAACAACACAATAACAACAACAACAACAACACAATAACAACACAACAACAACACAATAACAACACAACAACAACACAATAATAACACAACAACCTCATTAACAACACAACAACAACACAACAACAACACAATAACAACACAACAACAACACAATAACAACACAATAACAACACAACAACAACACAATAACAACACAATAACAACAACAACAACAACACAATAACAACACAACAACAACACAATAACAACACAACAACAACACAATAATAACACAACAACCTCATTAACAACACAATAACAACACAATAACAACACAATAACAACACAACAACAACACAATAATAACACAACAACCTCATTAACAACACAATAACACAATAACAACACAATAACAACACAACAACAACACAATAATAACAACACAATAACAACACAACCAGTACCCGTCCCTCCAGAGCAGGAAACAGATCTCCTTAGCACCATTAATAAACTACAACAACACAACAACCTCATTAACAACACAACAACACAATAACAACACCATAACAACACAACAACAACACAATAACAACACAATAACAACAACACAACAACAACACAATAACAACACAATAACAACAACAACACAATAACAACACAATAACAACACAATAATAACACAATAACACAACAACCTCATTAACAACACAACAACAACACAATAACAACACAACAACAACACAATAACAACACAACAACAACACAACAACAACACAACAACAACACAATAACAACACAACAACAACACAAAACAACACAACAACATAACACAACAACCCAATAACACAATAACCTCATTAACAACACAATAACAACACAACAACAACACAATAACAACACAACAACATAACACAACAACCCAATAACACAATAACCTCATTAACAACACAATAACAACACAACAACAACACAACAACAACACAACAACATAACACAACAACCCAATAACACAATAACCTCATTAACAACACAATAACAACACAACAACAACACAACAACAACACAACAACAACACAATAACAACACAACAACAACACAACAACAACACAACAACATAACACAACAACCCAATAACACAATAACCTCATTAACAACACAATAACAACACAACAACAACACAACAACAACACAACAACAACACAATAACAACACAACAACAACACAACAACAACACAATAACACAACAACACAATAACAACACAACAACAACACAATAACACAACCAGTACCCGTCCCTCCAGAGCAGGAAACAGATCTCCTTAGCACCATTAATAAACTACAACAACACAACAACAACCTCATTAACAACACAATAACAACACAATAACAACACAACAACACAACAACAACACAATAACACAACCAGTACCCGTCCCTCCAGAGCAGGAAACAGATCTCCTTAGCACCATTAATAAACTACAACAACACAACAACCTCATTAACAACACAATAACAACACAATAACAACACAATAACAACACAACAACAACACAATAACAACACAACAACAACACAATAACAACACAACAACAACACAATAACAACACAATAACAACAACAACAACAACACAATAACAACACAACAACAACACAATAACAACACAACAACAACACAATAATAACACAACAACCTCATTAACAACACAACAACAACACAACAACAACACAATAACAACACAACAACAACACAATAACAACACAATAACAACACAACAACAACACAATAACAACACAATAACAACAACAACAACAACACAATAACAACACAACAACAACACAATAACAACACAACAACAACACAATAATAACACAACAACCTCATTAACAACACAATAACAACACAATAACAACACAACAACAACACAATAATAACACAACAACCTCATTAACAACACAATAACACAATAACAACACAATAACAACACAACAACAACACAATAATAACAACACAATAACAACACAACCAGTACCCGTCCCTCCAGAGCAGGAAACAGATCTCCTTAGCACCATTAATAAACTACAACAACACAACAACCTCATTAACAACACAACAACACAATAACAACACCATAACAACACAACAACAACACAATAACAACACAATAACAACAACACAACAACAACACAATAACAACACAATAACAACAACAACACAATAACAACACAATAACAACACAATAATAACACAATAACACAACAACCTCATTAACAACACAACAACAACACAATAACAACAACACAACAACAACACAATAACAACACAACAACAACACAACAACAACACAACAACAACACAATAACAACACAACAACAACACAAAACAACACAACAACATAACACAACAACCCAATAACACAATAACCTCATTAACAACACAATAACAACACAACAACAACACAATAACAACACAACAACATAACACAACAACCCAATAACACAATAACCTCATTAACAACACAATAACAACACAACAACAACACAACAACAACACAACAACATAACACAACAACCCAATAACACAATAACCTCATTAACAACACAATAACAACACAACAACAACAACACAACAACAACACAACAACAACACAATAACAACACAACAACAACACAACAACAACACAACAACATAACACAACAACCCAATAACACAATAACCTCATTAACAACACAATAACAACACAACAACAACACAACAACAACACAACAACAACACAATAACAACACAACAACAACACAACAACAACACAATAACACAACAACACAATAACAACACAACAACAACACAATAACACAACCAGTACCCGTCCCTCCAGAGCAGGAAACAGATCTCCTTAGCACCATTAATAAACTACAACAACACAACAACAACCTCATTAACAACACAATAACAACACAATAACAACACAACAACACAACAACAACACAATAACACAACCAGTACCCGTCCCTCCAGAGCAGGAAACAGATCTCCTTAGCACCATTAATAAACTACAACAACACAACAACCTCATTAACAACACAATAACAACACCATAACAACACAACAACAACACAATAACAACACAATAACAACAACAACAAAACAACAACACAATAACAACACAACCAGTACCCGTCCCTCCAGAGCAGGAAACAGATCTCCTTAGCACCATTAATAAACTACAACAACACAACAACCTCATTAACAACACAACAACAACAACACAATAACAACACAATAACAACACAACAACAACACAACAACAACACAATAACAACACAACCAGTACCCGTCCCTCCAGAGCAGGAAACAGATCTCCTTAGCACCATTAATAAACTACAACAACACAACACAACCTCATTAACAACACAATAACAACACAATAACAACACAATAACAACACAACAACAACACAATAACACAACACAATTACAACACAACACAATAACAACACAACACAATAACATAACACAAAAACAACACAATAACACAACACAATTACAACACAACACAATAACAACACAACACAATAACACAATACAAAAACACCACAACAACAACAATAACAACACAACACAATAACACAAAAAAACACAACAACACAATAACACAACACAATAACACAACACAAAAACAACACAACACAAAAACAACAACACAAAAACACCACAACAACACAATAACAAAACAACACAATAACAAAACAACACAATAACAACACAACACAATAACAAAACAACACAACACAATAACAAAACAACACAATAACAAAACAACACAATAACAAAACAACACAATAACAACACAACACAATAACAAAACAACACAATAACAAAACAACACAATAACAAAACAACACAATAACAAAACAACACAATAACAACACAACACAATAACAAAACAACACAATAACAAAACAACACAATAACAACACAACACAATAACAACACAACACAATAACAAAACAACACAATAACAACACAACACAATAACAAAACAACACAATAACAACACAACACAATAACAAAACAACACAATAACAACACAACACAATAACAAAACAACACAATAACAACACAACACAATAACAACACAACACAATAACAAAACAACACAATAACAACACAACACAATAACAAAACAACACAATAACAAAACAACACAATAACAACACAACACAATAACAACACAATAACACAAAAACAACACAATAACACAAAAACAACACAATAACACAAAAACAACACAATAACACAACACAATAACACAACACAAAAACAACAACACAAAAACACCACAACAACACAATAACACAACACAATAACAAAACACAATAACACAACACAAAAACACCACAACAACACAATAACACAACACAATAACAAAACACAATAACACAATAACAAAACAACACAATAACAAAACAACACAATAACAAAACAACACAATAACAAAACAACACAATAACAACACAACACAATAACAAAACAACACAATAACAACACAATAACACAAAAACAACACAATAACACAAAAACAACACAATAACACAACACAATAACACAACACAAAAACAACAACACAAAAACACCACAACAACACAATAACACAACACAATAACAAAACACAAAAACAACAACACAAAAACACCACAACAACAACAATAACAACACAATAACACAACACAATAACACAACACAATAACACAACACAAAAACAACAACACAAAAACACCACAATAACAAAACAACACAATAACAACACAACACAATAACAACACAACACAATAACAAAACAACACAATAACAACACAACACAATAACAACACAACACAATAACAAAACAACACAATAACAACACAACACAATAACAAAACAACACAATAACAACACAACACAATAACAAAACAACACAATAACAAAACAACACAATAACAACACAACACAATAACAAAACAACACAATAACAACACAACACAATAACAACACAACACAATAACAAAACAACACAATAACACAAAAAGAACACAAAACACAACAACACAATAACAACCTGATTAAAACTTATTAACGTTCACACTACCCAAGCACATTGAGTGACAGAATAAAACAAAATAAAATTGGCATGTTCTCCTCTCAGCTCTAGAGATTCCCGGTTCGAATCCCCATCTGGGTGAAGTTTGCATGTCCTCCCCGGGTCCTTGTGGGTTTCCTCTGGGTTCTCCGCTTTCCTCCCACAGTCCAAAAACATGAATTCAAGGTGAATTGAGTTCTCCAAATTGCCCCATATAGCGTGTGTGTGTGTGTGAGTGTGTGTCCAGTGATAGATTGCCCCCCTGTCCTGGGTGTATCTGCCCAGCGCCCGAAACGTTCTCCCCTGGATGGGCATGTGGAACCCCCCCCCCCCCTCATGTGAGGGACTTACGTTATCTAGCAGCTGTTCTCTGTCCGGTTCGATCTCCATCAGCGTGGCTTTCTGCTTCACGGTCACCACGGTGATGCCACTGGCAGGAAGTTCCGGAAAAAACGACCCGAGTTCTGCGGAGACGTAACATTACAATTACGTTAATTAATATTATAATAATATATTAATAAAAAGCAATTCAGACTGATTAATTAATGATTTGAGTTCTTCATCCATTATCTTCTGCTTTATCCTCTATTAGGGTCGCTGTGGGGGGGGGGGGGGGTTCCCCATGCCCATCCAGGGGAGAACGTCTCGGGCGCTGGGTAGATACACCCAGGACAGGGGGGCAATCTATCACTGGACACACACGCACTCACACACTCTATATGGGGCAATTTGGAGAAATCAATTGACTTCCATGTTTTTGGACTGTGGGAGGAAAACGGAGAACCCAGAGGAAACCCACGCGGACACGGGGTGAACATGGAAACTCCACCCAGATTGGGATTCGAACTATTCCTAGCGCTGAGAGGAGAACATGCTAAACACCAAGCCACCCCATCCATCCATTATCTTCCTCTTTATCCTCTATTAGGGTCGCCGGGGGGGGGGGGGCAATTTGGAGAACTCAGTTGACTTCCATGTTTTTGGACTGTGGGAGGAAAACGGAGAACCCAGAGGAAGCCCACGCGGACACGGGGAGGACATGCAAACTCCACCCAGATTGCACTGAGAAGCGCTTAAACCCCATGCCCAAATACACCCAGGACAATGGGGCAATCTATCACTGGACTCACACAGACACACTCTATATGGGGCAATTTTGCAAACTCAATTGACTTGATCCATTTTGGACTGTGGGAGGACACCGGAGAACCCGGAGGAAACCCACGCGGACACGGGGAGGACATGCAAACTCCACCCGGATTGGGATTCGAACCGGGAATCCCTAGTGCTGAGAGGAGAACATGCCAAACCACCAAGCCACCGTGCCGCCCCCATAGCGTTCTTATATTTTTATATTGTAAATGTAGTGTATAGTTTTTCTTGATACTTGTAAATATTGCCTCAGCACTAAAGGTGATACGACAATAATAAACCTTGAAACCTAAACACCCCGCAGCATGAGGCGTCATCAAAGTCTCTGCTATCATGTC
>JAFMOC010000839.1:0-72500 GCA_019802505.1 Corydoras sp. C115 | reverse complement strand
TGGGGGGGGGGGGGGGGGGGGGGGGGTTCCCCATGACCATACAGGGGAGAACGTTTCGGGCGCTGGGCAGATACACCCAGGACAGGGGGGCAATCTATCGCAGGACACACACTCATTCACATGGGGCAATTTGGGGAATTCAACTGACCTTGAGCCATGTTTTTGGACTATGGGAGGAAGGCGCGCCCCACTATTTGAGAAGGACTGGGGGGTTCCCCCCCCCTGGACCATACAGGGGAGAACGTTTCGGGCGCTGGGCAGATACACCCAGGACAGGGGGGCAATCTATCGCAGGACAAACACTCATTCACATGGGGCAATTTGGGGAATTCAACTGACCCTGAGCCATGGACTTTTTGGACTGTGGGAGGAAGGCGCGCCCCACTATTTGAGAAGGACTGGGGGGTTCCCCCCCCCTGGACCATACAGGGGAGAACGTTTCGGGCGCTGGGCAGATACACCCAGGACAGGGGGGCAATCTATCGCAGGACACACACTCATTCACATGGGGCAATTTGGGGAATTCAACTGAACATGAGCCATGTTTTTGGACTGTGGGAGGAAGGCGCGCCCCACTATTTGAGAAGGACTGGGGGGGGAGGGGGGTTCCCCATGACCATACAGGGGAGAACGTTTCGGGCGCTGGGCGGATACACCCAGGACAGGGCGCCAATATATCGCAGGACACACACTCATTCACATGGGGCAATTTGGGGAACTCAACTGACCTTGAGCCATGTTTTTGGACTGTGGGAGGAAGGCGCGCCCCACTATTTGAGAAGGACTGGGAGGGGGGTTCCCCATGACCATACAGGGGAGAACGTTTCGGGCGCTGGGCAGATACACCCAGGACAGGGCGCCAATATATCGCAGGACACACACTCATTCACATGGGGCAATTTGGGGAACTCAACTGACCTTGAGCCATGTTTTTGGACTGTGGGAGGAAGGCGTGCCCCACTATTTGAGAAGGACTGGGAGGGGGAGGGGGGGTTCCCCATGACCATACAGGGGAGAACGTTTCGGGCGCTGGGCAGATACACCCAGGACAGGGCGCCAATCTATCGCAGGACACACACTGATCCATTCACATGGGGGCAATTTGGGGAAATTCAACTGACCCTTAAGCCATGTTTTGGGACTGTGGGAGGAAGGAGCGCGCCCCACTATTTGAGAAAGGACTATTGGGAGGAGGGGGGGGGCGTTCCTCATGACCATACAGGGAGAGAGAACGTTTTCGCGGCGCTGGGCAGATACACCCAGGACAGGGGGGCAATCTTTATCGCAGGACACACATCATTTCACATGGGGCAATTTGGGGAATTCAACTGACCATGAGCCATGTTTTTGGACTGTGGGAGGAAGGCGCGTCCCACTATTTGAGAAGGACTGGGAGGGGGGGGGGTTTTCCCCACGACCATACAGGGGAGAACGTTTCGGGCGCTGGGCAGATACACCCAGGACAGGGGGGCAATCTATCGCAGGACACACACTCATTCACATGGGGCAATTTGGGGAACTCAACTGACCTTGAGCCATGTTTTTGGACTGTGGGAGGAAGGCGCGACCCACTATTTGAGAAGGACTGGGAGGGGGGGGGGTGTTCCCAATGACCATACAGGGTAGAGAACGTTTTCGGTGCGCTGGGCAGATACACCAGGACAGGGGGGGCAATCTATCGCAGGACACACACTCATTCACATGGGGCAATTTGGGGAACTCAACTGACCTTGAGCCATGTTTTTGGACTGTGGGAGGAAGGCGTGCCCCACTATTTGAGAAGGACTGGGAGGAGGGGGGGGGGGGTTCCCCATGACCATACAGGGGAGAACGTTTCGGGCGCTGGGCAGATACACCCAGGACAGGGGGGCAATCTATCGCAGGACACACACTCATTCACATGGGGCAATTTGGGGAACTCAACTGACCTTGAGCCATGTTTTTGGACTGTGGGAGGAAGGCGCGCCCCACTATTTGAGAAGGACTGGGGGGAGGGAGGGGTTCCCCCCCCTGGACCATACAGGGGAGAACGTTCTCGGGCTGCTGGGCTAGTACACCCTCAGGACAGGGGGGCAATCTGTATGCTTCATGCAGGACACAACATCATTCACATGGGGCAATTTGGGGAACTCAATATCTGACCTTGAGCCATGTTTTGGACTGTGGTGGAGGAAGGCCGCCTGCTGTTCCCACTATTTGAGAAGGACTGGGAGGGAGGGGGGGGGTTTCCCCATGACCATACAGGGAGAACGTTTTCGGGCGCTGGGCAGATTTACACCCTAGGACAGGGGGGCCAAGTCAATCTATCGCTGTCAGGACACACACTCATTCACATGGGGCAATTTGGGGAACTCAACTGACCTTGAGCCATGTTTTTGGACTGTGGGAGGAAGGCGCGTCCCACTATTTGAGAAGGCCTGGTTTAAGCGGTCACCTGGTATTCACCGATGAACTGGGCGAGCACAAACTCGTGTCGCTCGTTACTCGTTGGGGCCGAGAGGATGTCGGGAACCGAGCGATGGGTCGCCAAGATCTGCAGCTCCCGGGGTTGGTATATAAAAACCACGAGATGATTTGGGGTGAGTCAAAAAAACCACGATGTTCAACCCGGTAACTGGAAGCGTTGGTCCTGCGGTCCGAAGGGACCCATGGTTTCGTCGGGCCACACTGTTTGGTTGCCTGAGAGAGAGAAAGCAATATAAACAAAGAGCTCTCTGGGTTCCTTCATTATTTCCACATGGGTTGCCAGAAATTGATGGGAATTCCATTTTTCCTTCCACTGACGCACAATTCCCCCCCCCCCCCCCCCCCCCCCCAAAAAGAATCATTTCTTACGATTTATATTACGGTCACGTTTAGTCGTGTCTAGGATAGACGCTTTTATCTAGAAAGCGATTTACGTAGTAGGGCGTGAGTTGAGCATAAATCGCCGTATTCGTACGATTCGATTCTGGAGGATTTTACCGTTAGTCGACTATGAAACCGCATAGGCGAAAAATGTAACCAATTTTGGGACAACATGGGGGGGGCGACCATGGCAGCGAATGCTATTCGATTACATAACATTAAACCCTGTTTTTAAATGAAATATGCTTTGTTTGTTCGTTATATATATAGTCCTATTTTTTTTTGTCACTAATAACAGTCATCCAATTGGAATCTAGGAAAAAAAAGGGGGTAAACAAAATGGGTAACAAAAAAGGTTTTTGTTTCTTTTCCAATGTACTAGAAAAACAAGTAAAATCTAAATGAAATATTTATTTTAATCCTAAAAACCATGTTTACCTTGCTTTTTATAGCGTTTCAGTATCCTTGTGGTGAAATTTTAAACTGAAGTTTTCGAACTATCAGTCGACTTTACACTTATGGGAAAAATATTTTTGACGAATCAGATTTTTGACTATGAAAACATGATTTAGGTGAATTACACCCCTTAATATAATATAGCGGGGCATTATATTATAAGGGGTGAGCCAAGCAATATTTATCGCTGATTTCGACGATTCATGATTAGGGTAGTAAAACCGTAGTCGACTATGAAAAGTCTATAGTCGTAATTTACCATTTTGACCACATGGGTGTGCGCCCAATGGTGCTGCTTGCTAAGTATTACCTCGTTTGAATATACATGAAGAAAATGGGTCTTTGTTTTCGTTTTTCATATTGCATATAGCCTTTTTGTTAATCAAATAAAAATCATTTCGCTAATTTTGTTCACTTTTGAGGAAAAAAAAAGAAAATACGAAAGAAAAAATTACAAAAAAAACGGTTTAAGGTTTAGGCTTTTGAAGAGATTAGAAAAAAAAGGTATGACCATAAATATATATATCAAAAATATTTTTTTTAACAAATTAAAAAACTATTGACTTTTATAGCGCCTGTCTTGTAGGTTGATAGTATTTTTAACTCATGTAGATTCAACTATCAGTGTTCGTACTATTTAGGGAAATATCCAAAACTTGAAACCAGGATCAGATTTTTCGGACTATGAAAAATTCTTAACAGGTTGAAATACCACCCCTAATATTAGATATATATACATTGATATATATAGTATATATATTATATCTCATATATGATATCCATATTATATATATATTTAGGGTGTGAGCTTTTTTGCAATTATTCGCTGATTCGACGATTTTAACGAGTTTCGCGGATGATACCGTATTGTCTGACTAATGAACCCAATCATAGTCGAATGTACTGAGAATGTTTGAACCACAATTCGGGGTGCGCCATGGGCAGCTGCCCTATAGCAATTTAGGCTGTTACACTGAAACGGCTTTGTTTCGTTATATATATAAGCCTTTTGGCAGAGGCCCCTAGTAAAATCATCCCTAATTTCACGTCTAGAAAAAAAAAAAGAAAAAAGAAAAATCAAACATTCTCAAAAAAATAAAAGGTTTCCAATTTTGTTTTCGGAGAAAAACAAGAAGGGGGTGGAAAATACCTTTATATATATAAACTTGACAAATTATCCATTTTTTTTTAAACACTATGCCGAAAATTCGTTAGGCCATACTTGTGGGTGAATAAACTTTTAACCATTAAAACGATCTTCGTACATTTGGGGGGGGTGGGTCGACTATAGGGAATGAATCTGGACGAATCAAATAGATTTCATGACTATGAAAATCTTTAGCTGAATGAACTACCTAGACTTACGAGTCTGTATTGCTTGTGGGAGAAAACCAGCTACTGGAACGGTGCCGGGTCACCGCTAGTGGCACGCAGGGTCACCCGGTCCATGCTCGCTGAGCAAGGTTCGAGGATTCGAGAAAATGTTATTATTATCATAATATCACATGTGGTACATGAGATGAGAACCGGAGAAGGATTATGGGTCACGCGACCCCGGTATGTAGCCCGTATATTTAACGTTTCATATATGTTTAAATAATAATTTTAGAATCGAAGAAAATGAGATATATATATATTATATATATATATATATTATTATATATATATATTTAAATATCAGTATATAGATATTGGAAATCTA
The DNA here is from genome assembly GCA_019802505.1 of Corydoras sp. C115. Taxonomy (NCBI): domain Eukaryota; kingdom Metazoa; phylum Chordata; class Actinopteri; order Siluriformes; family Callichthyidae; genus Corydoras; species Corydoras sp. C115. Next base: position 67,495 of record JAFMOC010000839.1, on the reverse strand, counting down.
CTAATATACACCTAAGTAATAATATATATTATATATATATATATAATATATATATACATATATATATGTATATATAAGTAAAATATAAATATTTCAACTATAAATATTTATATAAATATATTTATATAATAAATTTATATTATATATATAATATTTATATATATATATATCCATCTATTATCTTCCGCTTTAGCCTCTATTAGGGTTGCCAGATTGCCCCCCTGTCCTGGGTGTCTCTGCCCTGCGGCCGAAACGTTCTCCCCTGAATGGGCATGGGGAACCCCCCCCCGCGACCCTAATAGAGGACAAAGGATGGTGGCTTAGTGGTTTGGCATGTTCTCCTCTCAGCGCTAGGGATTCCCGGTTCGAATCGCAATCTGGGTGGATTTTGCATGTCCTCCCCGTGTCCGCGTGGGTTTCCTCCGGGTTCTCCGGTTTCCTCCCACAGTCCAAAAACTGGATCAAGGTCAATTGAGTTCTCCAAATTGCCCCATATAGAGTGTGTGTGTGTCCAGCGATAGATTGCCCCCTTGTCCTGAGTGTATCTGCCTGAAACGTTCTCCCCTGGATGGGCATGGAACCACCACCACCAACCCTAGTAGAGGATAAAGCTGGAGATAATGGATGGATGGAACAGTTTTTGTGAAATATCAGTTTTTAAAATGTATTTTCAGTTTAAATCAGTGATCAAAACTATATCGGGCCTCAAGTACAACCAACCACGTTCCAGCTCCAACACCAGACCACTGGTCATCTAACTTGCACTGTGACCGTGATGATGATGTCACTAAAAGCGGATGTGCCTTCTTTATCTTTATATCTTTATATTCTTTTATTTGTGCTTTAAAGGCGTCACAGGAAGTCGCTTTGAGATAAAAAAGGTTTTGTGTGTGAAGTTCAGAACCCTAACTTGTGGGGCAAACTGTTCGTCCAGTTGCTAAAGAGCCAAAGAGCTCCAAAGACCGGAACAAAAGAAGTCCATCCATCCATTATCTTCAGATTTATCCTCTACTAGGGTCGGGGAGGTTCCCCATGCCCATCCAGGGGAGAACGTCTCGGGCGCTGGGCAGATACAACCAGGACAGGGGGGCAATCTATCACTGGACATACACTCACTCACACAGACACACTTTCTATGGGGCAATTTGGAGAACTCAACTGACCTTGATCCATGTTCTTGGACTGTGGGACGAAACCGGAGAACCCGGAGGAACCCACGCGGACACGGAGAGAACATGGAAACTCCACCCAGATGGGGATTCGAACCGGGAATCCCTAGCGCTGAGAGGAGAACATGCCAAATCACTAAGCCACCGTGCCGCCCCATGTCTGTGATACTTTCGGGTTAAAGGTGTTGAAAGGTGTTGTTGGTGGGTTCCATGCCCATCCAGGGGAGAACGTTTAGGGGGCTGGGCAGATACTCCCAGGACAGGGGGGGGCAATCTATCACTGGACACACACTCACTCACTCTATATGGGGCAATTTTTGAGAACTCAATTGGCTTGATCCATGTTTTTGGACTGTGGGAGGAAACCGGAGAACCGGGAGGAAACCCATGAGGACACGAGGAGAACATGGAAACTCCACCCAGATGGGGATTCGAACCGGGAATCCCTAGCGCTGAGAGGAGAACATGCCAACCACTAAGCCACCGTGCCAAATACCCAGTCTTTCCCAATGTTCCCTGTTGGACCATTGAGTTATGGCCGTGTCCTGTCGCGTGCTATAGAGGAGTGGTAGCTCAGTGGTCAGGGTGTTGAGCTCTCAATCTGAAGGTTGGGGGTTCAAATCCCAGGTCCACTGAAGTTACCAAATGTGGGTCCTTGGGCAAGACCCTTAACCGTCATTGCTCCAGGGATGCTTTAGCAACCCTCTGGTCCATCCATCCATCCATTATCTTCCGCCTATCCGGGGTTCGGGTCGCGGGGGCAGTAACCGAAGTAGGGAGACCCAGACCACCTCCACCTGGGACTGGGGGAACCCCCAGACCATCTGAGAGAAATAATCCCTCCAGCGTGTCCTGGGTCTTCCCCGTGGTCTCCTTCCAGCTGGACTTGCCTGGAACACCTCCCTAGGAAGGCGCCCAGGAGGCATCCTGACCAGATGCCCGAACCACCTCAACTGGCTCCTTTCGTTGCGGAGGAGTAGCGGCTCCACTCCGAGTCTCTCCCGGATGACCGAGCTTCTCACCCCGTCTCTAAGGGAGAGCCCGGACACCCTGCGGAGAAAACCCATTTCGGCCGCTTGTATTGGCGATCTTGTTCTTTCGGTCATTACCCAAAGCTCATGACCATAGGTGAGGGTAGGAACGTAGATCGACTGGTAAATCGAGAGCCTTGCCTTATGGCTCAGCTCCTTCTTTACCACAACAGACCAGTATAGGTTCCGCATCACTGCTGACCCCGCCCCATCCGTCTTTCAATCTCACGCTCCATCTTACCATCACTCGTGAACAAGACCCCATCCATCCATCCATCCATTATCTTCCGCTTGTCCGGGGTTCGGGTCGCGGGGGCAGCAACCGAAGTAGGGAGACCCAGACCTCCCTCGCCCCAGCCACCTCCACTAGCTCGACTGGGGGAACCCCGAGGCGTTCCCAGACCAGCTGAGAGATATAATCCCTCCAGCGTGTCCTGGGTCTTCCCCGTGGTCTCTTTCCAGCTGGACTTGCCTGGAACACCTCCCTAGGAAGGCGCCCAGGAGGCATCCTTACCAGATGCCCGAACCACCTCAACTGGCTCCTTTCGATGCGGAGGAGTAGCGGCTCCACTCCGAGTCTCTCCCGGATGACCAAGCTTCTCACCCCGTCTCTAAGGGAGAGCCCGGCCCCCCTGCGGAGAAAACCCATTTCGGCCGCTTGTATTGGCGATCTTGTTCTTTCGGTCATTACCCAAAGCTCATGACCATAGGTGAGGGTCGGAACGTAGATCGACTGGTAAATCGAGAGCCTTGCCTTATGGCTCAGCTCCTTCTTTACCACAACAGACCAGTATAGGGTCCGCATCACTGCTGACCCCGCCCCATCCGTCTGTCAATCTCACGCTCCATCTTACCATCACTCGTGAACAAGACCCCATCCATCCATCCATTATCTTCCGCTTGTCCGGGGTTCGGGTCGCGGGGGCAGCAACCGAAGTAGGGAGACCCAGACCTCCCTCGCCCCAGCCACCTCCACCAGCTCGACTGGGGGAACCCCAAAGCGTTCCCAGACCAGCTGAGAGATATAATCCCTCCAGCGTGTCCTGGGTCGTCCCCGGGGTCTCCTCCCAGCTGGAATTGCCTGGAACACCTCCCTAGGAAGGCGCCCAGGAGGCATCCTTACCAGATGCTAGAACCACCTCAACTGGCTCCTTTCGATGCGGAGGAGTAGCGGCTCCGCTCCGAGTCTCTCCCGGATGACCGAGCTTCTCACCCCGTCTCTGAGGGAGAGTCCAGCCACCCTGCGGAGAAAACCCATTTCGGCCGCTTGTATTGGCGATCTTGTTCTTTCGGTCATTACCCAAAGCTCATGACCATAGGTGAGGGTAGGAACGTAGATCGAGTGGTAAATCGAGAGCCTTGCCTTATGGCTCAGCTCCTTCTTTACCACAACAGACCAGTATAGGGTCCGCATCACTGCTGACCCCGCCCCCATCCGTCTTTCAATCTCACGCTCCATCTTACCATCACTCGTCAACAAGACCCCGAGATACTTCAACTCCTCCACCTCTGGTTGCTTTGGATAAAAGCGTCTGCTAAATGGCCAAATCTAAGGTATAGCCGTGTTTCCCCCGGTGTCTTCTGTATTAAAATCTACTCGTAAACCTTTCGCAGTCTGGATTCTGTCCTCTCTAGATGTGGCGTCGGTCGATGGTGACATTTAATCCAAAGATGATGTCCTTGGACATTGCTAAACCGACAGCAAAAGTATTCATATTTACCTGAATTGTGAGAGGACATCATGATATAAGGTTCATCTGACCCTGAAGATCCCGCGGTGGAGAAATCCCTCAGTCTGACCAAACCCGGAGCCCCCTGGAGCCACCGTCTGGCCTGTCTAAACAGCACCTGCACAGCAGAGTCACAAAGAGACGGGAAATTGGGGTGTCAGGTAGATCGCAATGGAGGTTTGAAAAAAAAAAAGAAAAAAAAAAGCGCTCATTACATATCGGCGCTTTTTTTTTTGAAGGGTGAGGGGGCGGCATGCTGGCTTAGTGGTTGGCATGTTCTCCTCTCAGCGCTAGGGGTTCCCGGTTCGAATCCCCATCTGGGTGGAGTTTCCATGTCCTCCCCGTGTCTGCGTGGGTTTCCTCCGGGTTCTCCGGTTTCCTCCCACAGTCCAAAAAACATGGATCAAGTCAATTGAGTTCTCCAAATTGCCCCATATAGAGTGAGTGGATGTCCAGTGATAGATTGCCCCCCTTTCCTGGGTGTATCTGCCCAGCGCCCGAAACGTTCTCCCCTGGATGGGCATGGAGAACACACCCCACGACCCTAATAGAGGATAAAGCTGAAGATAATGGATGGATGTATATGTTTACACTGGGGTGGCATGGTGCCTTAGTGGTTGGCATGTTCTCTCAGCGCTAGGGATTCCCGGTTCGGATCCCAATCTGGGTGGAGTTTCCACGTTTGTTTGTTTGTTTTTGTGAGACTCACAGCCGGCATGTTTTTGTTTGTTTGTTTGTTCGTTCATTTGTTTGTTCCTTTGTCTGTTCGTTTTTGTGTTTGTCTGTTTGTTTCCATGCTTGTTTGTTTGTGTGAGACTCACGGCCGGCATATTTTTGTTTGTTCGTTTGTTTGTGTGAGACTCACGGCCGCCATGCTGAAAGCTGTTTGTTTGTTCGTTTGTCTGTTTGTTTATTCTTTTGTCTGTTTTTTTGTTTGTGTGAGACTCACGGCCGCCATGCTGAAGGCTGTTTGTTTGTTCGTTTGTCTGTTTTGTTTATTTATTTGTTTGTCTGTCTGTTTGTTTTATTGTTCGTCTGTTTGTTTATTTGTTTGTCCGTTTGTTTGTTTATTTGTTTGTCTGTTTGTTTGTGTGAGACTCACGGCCGCCATGCTGAAGGTTGTTTGTTTGTTCGTTTGTCTGTTTGTTTATTTATTTGTTTGTTCGTCTGTTTGTTTATTTGTTTGTCCGTTTGTTTGTTTATTTGTCTGTTTGTTTGTTTGTATGAGACTCACGGCCGCCATGCTGAAGGTTGTTTGTTTGTTCGTTTGTCTGTTTGTTTATTTGTTTGTTTGTTTGAGACTCACGGCCGCCATGCTGAAGGCTGTTTGTTTGTCTGTTTATTTGTCTGTTTGTTTGTTTGTCTGTTTGTTTGTGTGAGACTCACGGCCGTCATGCTGAAGGCTGTTAGTTTGTTCGTTTGTCTGTTTGTTTATTTGTTTGTCTGTTCGTTTGTCTGTTTATTTGTATGTCTGTTTGTTTGTTTGTGTGAGACTCACGGCCGCCATGCTGAAGGCTGTTTGTTTGTTCGTTTGTCTGTTTATTTGTCTGTTTGTTTGTTTGTCTGTTTGTTTGTGTGAGACTCACGGCCGTCATGCTGAAGGCTGTTTTTTTGTTCGTTTGTCTGTTTATTTGTTTGTGTGAGACTCACGGCCGTCATGCTGAAGGCTGTTAGTTTGTTTGTTTGTTTATTTGTCTGTTTGTTTATTTGTTTGTCAGTTTGTCTGTTCGTTTGTCTGTTTATTTGTATGTCTGTTTGTTTGTTTGTGTGAGACTCACGGCCGCCATGCTGAAGGCTGTTTGTTTGTTCGTCTGTTTGTTTGTTCGTTTGTCTGTTTGTTAGTTCGTGTGTCTGTTTGTTTATTTGTTTGTCTGTTTGTTTGTTTGTGTGAGACTCACGGCCGCCATGCTGAAGGCTGTTTGTTTGTTTGTCTGTCTGTTTGTTTGTCTTTTTGTTTGTTGTTTATTTGTTTGTGTGAGACTCACGGCCGCCATGCTGAAGGCTGTTTGTCTGTTTGTTTATTTGTCTGTTTGTTTATTTATTTATTTGTTTGTTTGTGTGAGACTCACGGCCGCCATGCTGAAGGCGGTTTGTTTGTCTGTTTATTTGTCTGTTTGTTTATTTGTTTGTTTGTTTGTGTGAGACTCACGGCCGCCATGCTGAAGGCTGTTTGTTTATTTATTTGTTGTTTGTTTGTCTGTTTGTTTGTTTATTTGTCTGTTTGTTTGTGTGAGACTCACGGCCGCCATGCTGAAGGATGTTTGTTTGTCTGTTTGTTTATTTATTTGTTGTTTATTTGTCTGTTTGTTTGTTTATTTGTTTGTCTGTCTGTTTGTTTATTTGTTTGTCTGTTTGTTTATTTGTTTGTCTGTTTGTTTATTTGTTTGTCTGTTTGTTTGTTTATTTGTCTGTTTATTTGTTTGTGTGAGACTCACGGCCGCCATGCTGAAGGCTGTTTGTTTGTCTGTTTATTTGTCTGTTTGTTTATTTGTTTGTCTGTTTATTTGTTTGTCTGTTTGTTTATTTATTTGTTGTTTATTTGTCTGTTTGTTTGTTTATTTGTTTGTCTGTTTGTTAGTTCGTGTGTCTGTTTGTCTGTTTGTGTGAGACTCACGGCCGCCATGCTGAAAGCTGTTTGTTTGTTCGTTTGTCTGTTTGTTTGTCTGTTTATTTATTTGTTTGTTTGTGTGAGACTCACGGCCGCCATGCTGAAGGCTGTTTGTTTGTTTGTTTGTCTTTTTGTCTGTTCGTTTGTTTGTCACTTTGTTTGTCTGTTCGTTTGTTTGTCTCTTTGTTTGTCTGTTTATTTGTTTGTCTGTTTATTTGTTTGTCTGTTCGTTTGTTTGTCTCTTTGTTTGTCTGTTTATTTGTTTGTCTGTTTATTTGTTTGTCTGTTCGTTTGTTTGTCTCTTTGTTTGTCTGTTTATTTGTTTGTCTGTTTATTTGTTTGTCTGTTCGTTTGTTTGTCTCTTTGTTTGTCTGTTTGTTTGTTTATTTGTTTGTTGTTTATTTGTTTGTTTGTTTGTGTGAGACTCACGGCCGCCATGCTGAAGGCTGTTTGTTTGTTTATTTGTCTGTTTGTTTGTTTGTTTGTTTGTTGTTTATTTGTTTGTCTGTTTGTTTATTTGTTCATTTGTTATTTGTCTGTTTGTTTGTTTATTTGTTGTTTATTTGTTTGTCTGTTTGTTTGTTTATTTGTTGTTTATTTGTCTGTTTGTTTGTTTATTTGTTGTTTATTTGTCTGTTTGTTTGTTTATTTGTTGTTTATTTGTTTGTCTGTTTGTTTGTTTATTTGTTGTTTATTTGTCTGTTTGTTTGTTTATTTGTTGTTTATTTGTTTGTTAGTTTATTTGTTTGTTTGTTTGTGTGAGACTCACGGCCGCCATGCTGAAGGCTGTTTGTTTGTCTGTTTATTTGTCTGTTTGTTTATTTGTTTGTCTGTTTATTTGTTTGTCTGTTTGTTTATTTATTTGTTGTTTATTTGTCTGTTTGTTTGTTTATTTGTTTGTCTGTTTGTTAGTTCGTGTGTCTGTTTGTCTGTTTGTGTGAGACTCACGGCCGCCATGCTGAAAGCTGTTTGTTTGTTCGTTTGTCTGTTTGTTTGTCTGTTTATTTATTTGTTTGTTTGTGTGAGACTCACGGCCGCCATGCTGAAGGCTGTTTGTTTGTTTGTTTGTCTTTTTGTCTGTTCGTTTGTTTGTCACTTTGTTTGTCTGTTCGTTTGTTTGTCTCTTTGTTTGTCTGTTTATTTGTTTGTCTGTTTATTTGTTTGTCTCTTTGTTTGTCTGTTTATTTGTTTGTCTGTTCGTTTGTTTGTCTCTTTGTTTGTCTGTTTATTTGTTTGTCTGTTTATTTGTTTGTCTGTTCGTTTGTTTGTCTCTTTGTTTGTCTGTTTGTTTGTTTATTTGTTTGTTGTTTATTTGTTTGTTTGTTTGTGTGAGACTCACGGCCGCCATGCTGAAGGCTGTTTGTTTGTTTATTTGTCTGTTTGTTTGTTTGTTTGTTGTTTATTTGTTTGTCTGTTTGTTTATTTGTTCATTTGTTATTTGTCTGTTTGTTTGTTTATTTGTTGTTTATTTGTTTGTCTGTTTGTTTGTTTATTTGTTGTTTATTTGTCTGTTTGTTTGTTTATTTGTTGTTTATTTGTTTGTCTGTTTGTTTGTTTATTTGTTGTTTATTTGTCTGTTTGTTTGTTTATTTGTTGTTTATTTGTTTGTTAGTTTATTTGTTTGTTTGTTTGTGTGAGACTCACGGCCGCCATGCTGAAGGCTGTTTGTTTGTCTATTTGTTTATTTGTTTGTCTGTTTGTTTATTTATTTGTTGTTCATTTGTTTGTTTGTTTGTTTGTGTGAGACTCACGGCCGCCATGCTGAAGGCTGTTTGTTTGTTTGTCTGTTTGTTTATTTATTTGTTGTTTATTTGTCTGTTTGTTTGTTTATTTGTTTGTTGTTTATTTGTCTGTTTGTTTGTGTGAGACTCACGGCCGCCATGCTGAAGGCTGTTTGTTTGTTTGTTGTCTGTTCGTTTGTCTGTTTATTTGTTTGTTGTTTGTTTGTTGTTTATTTGTTTGTCTGTTTGTTTATTTGTTCATTTGTTATTTGTTTGTTTGTTTGTGTGAGACTCACGGCCGCCATGCTGAAGGCTGTTTGTTTGTCTGTTTGTTTGTTTGTTTATTTGTTTGTTTGTTTGTGTGAGACTCACGGCCGCCATGCTGAAGGCTGTTTGTTTATTTGTTTGTTTATTTATTTGTTGTTTATTTGTCTGTTTGTTTGTTTATTTGTTTGTTGTTTGTCTGTTTGTTTGTTTATTTGTTTGTTAGTTTATTTGTTTGTTTGTTTGTGTGAGACTCACGGCCGCCATGCTGAAGGCTGTTTGTTTGTTTGTTGTCTGTTCGTTTGTCTGTTTATTTGTTTGTTGTTTATTTGTTGTTTATTTGTTTATTTGTTCATTTGTTATTTGTTTGTTTGTTTGTGTGAGACTCACGGCCGCCATGCTGAAGGCCGAAGCCTGTTTCGTATCAAACTCTGCAAAAAGAGAACACACGTCAGGGTCAGTTTTTATTATTATTTATTTTATTTCTTATTGAGACAAAAATAAGAAATAATACGATAGTTAAAAAAAAAAGCAAACAGCCTGAAAGACTTTATTTTATTATTTTATTAGCATTGACACCGCTGTACGGAACACCGTGAAGGGCCTGGTTCAGTGAATTAACTCTCACAAACTTAACGACGCGACATCTGCATCCGTGACATCTGTATCGTCGCGTGCCATTAAATCAAATACAACAAATAAACAAATAAAATTAAATGTTAGCTGCTAAAAAAAAACTAAATAAAAACGAAATAGCGATGCAAACAAACAGCCGTTCGTTGCCGGTTCGCTTCTCTCATTAAAGAGCCGCATCGATCCGTTTGCTAATATTAGAAACCCAACATTAATTCCATATTAATTGTTTTAATTAAATAAACACGCGGATCGTTAAAGAAAAGAAAACATTATTCTATCGTTAAGTTCAGGTTACCTTGTTTACCCCTCTGCTTGACGCAATCTGATCACGTGGTACTGAGGGCTCGTCGCCAGAATAAGAGTCTTCGACTGAGCGTTAGTAGATAGAGTAGAGAGAACCATGGGGGCTTAGTGGTTTGGCATGTTCTCCTCTCAGCGCTAGGGATTCCATGTGCTCCCCGTGTCCGCGTGGGTTTCCTCCGGCTTCTCCGGTTTCCTCCCACAGTCCAAAAACATGGATCGAGTCAATTGGGTTCTCCAAAATTGCCCCATATAGAGTCTGTGTGTCCAGTGATAGATTGCCCCCCTGTCCTGGGTGTATCTGCCCAGCGCCCGAAACGTTCTCCCCTGGATGGGCATGGGGAACCCCCACCCCCCCCCACCTCGGCGACCCTAATAGAGGATAAAGCAGAAGATATAGATAGAGAGGTGGCTTAGTGGTTTGGCATGTTCTCCTCTCAGTGCTAGGGATTCCCGGTTCGAATCCCAATCTGGGTGGAGTTCCCATGTCCTCCCCGTGTCTGCGTGGGTTTCCTCCGGGTTCTCCGGTTTCCTCCCACAGTCCAAAAACATGGATCGAGTCAATTGGGTTCTCCAAATTGCCCCATATAGAGTGTGTGTGTGTGTGTGAGTGAGTGTGTGTCCAGTGATAGATTGCCCCCCTGTCCTGGGTGTATCTGCCCAGCGCCCGAGACGTTCTCCCCTGGATGGACATGTGGAACCCCCCCCCCCCCCCGACCCTAATAGAGGATAAAGCAGAAGATAATGAATGAATGAATAAATAAATAGGGTGGCATGGTGGCTTAGTGGTTTGGCATGTTCTCCTCCCGGTTCGGATCCCCATCTGGGTGGAGTTTCCATGTTCTCCCCGTGTCCGCGTGGGTTTCCTCCGGGTTCTCCGGTTTCCTCCCACAGTCCAAAAACATGGATCGAGTCAATTGAGTTCTCCAAATTGCCCCATATAGAGTGTGTCTGTGAGTGAGTGTGTGTCCAGTGATAGATTGCCCCCCTGTCCTGGGTGTATCTGCCCAGAGCCCGAGACGTTCTCCCCTGGATGGGCATGGAGAACCCCCCCCCCCTCGCGACCCTAATAGAGGATAAAGCTGAAGATAATGAATGAATGAGTTATAGATGAATGGCGGCACGGTGGCTTAGTGGTTTGGCATGTTCTCCTCTCATCACTAGGGATTCCCGGTTCGGATCCCCATCTGGGTGGAGTTTCCATGTCCTCCCCGTGTCCGCATGGGTTTCCTCCGGGTTCTCCGGTTTCCTCCCACAGTCCAAAAACATGGATCGAGTCAATTGAATTCTCCAAATTGCCCCATATAGAGTGTGTGTGTGAGTGAGTGTGTGTCCAGTGATAGATTGCCCCCCTGTCCTGGGTGTATCTGCGTTTGTTTATCCAGTTCGAACTTTCTAATCTTTGCATTATAAGCGCTGTAAATGTACAGATGTACCTACTGCCATCTTGTGGTGGAAAATGGCAACATCGCATTTTTTCCATTTTTACCATCAAATTGACATAAACGCTTAAAAGACGAAAATTAATATTTAAAGTAAATTAAACTAAATATAATAAAATGTTTACAGTGTAACTTGAGGGACAGTTGATGATATAACATTATGAAACATAAAAATCCATTTCATCTCACAACAGAAATTTACGGACTGCTGCCACCGTGTGGAATAAAACTGTAATAACACATGAACTGAACACTATTACAATAACTCAAGTAGTAATTTTATTGTTATTTTCATTCATTCATTCATTATCTTCAGCTTTATCCTCTATTAGGGTCGCGGGGGGGGGGGGGGGGGGGGTTTCTCCATGACCATCCAGGGGAGAACGTCTCGGGCGCTGGGCAGATACACCCAGGACAGGGGGGCAATCTATCGCTGGGCACACATTCACTCACACAGACACACTCTATATGGGGCAATTTGGAGAACTCAATTGCCCTTGATCCATGTTTTTGGACTGTGGGAGGAAACCGGAGAACCCGGAGGAAACCCACGCAGACACGGGGAGGACATGGAAACTCCTACTAGCGGTTATGCATTTCTAGCTCTGTGGTATTCTAGGTTGCCAGATAGGTCCGGTTATGCTCGTCTAGTGCTGTATTATTCTAGGTTGCCAGATAGGTCCGGTTATGTGTGTCTAGTGCTGTATTATTCTAGGTTGCCAGATAGGTCCGGTTATGTGTGTCTAGTGCTGTAGTATGTATTCTTGGTTGCCAGATATGTCCGGTTATGTGTGTCTAGTGCTGTAGCATTCTAAGTTGCCAGATAGGTCTGGTATTGCGTGTCTAGTGCTAGAGTATCTATTCTCGGTTGCCAGATATGTCTGGTTTTGTGTGTCTAGTGCTGTAGTATGTATTCTAGGTTGCCAGATAGGTCTGGTTATGCGTGTCTGGTGCTATAGTATTCTCGGTTGCCAGATAGGTCTGGTTATGCGTGTCTGGTGCTATAGTATTCTCGGTTGCCAGATAGGTCTGGTATTGCGTGTCTAGTGCTGTAGTATGTATTCTAGGTTGCCAGATATGTCCGGTTATGTGTGTCTAGTGCTGTAGTATTCTCGGTTGCCAGATAGGTCTGGTTATGCGTGTCTAGTGCTAAAGTATTCTCGGTTGCCAGATAGGTCTGGTATTGCGTGTCTAGTGCTAGAGTATCTATTCTCGGTTGCCAGATATGTCTGGTTATGTGTGTCTAGTGGTGTAGTATTCTCGGTTGCCAGATAGGTCCGGTTATGCATTTCTATCTCTGTAGTATTCTCGGTTGCCAGATAGGTCTGGTTATGTGCATCTAGCGCTGTAGTTTTCTAAGTTGCCAGATTGGCCAGAAAATGTGTGTCAAGCGCTATAGTAAGTATTCTGGGTTGCCAGATAGGTCCTGTTATGCTCGGCTAGTGCTGTATTATTCTAGGTTGCCAGATAGGTCCGGTTATGCATTTCTAGAGCTGTAGTATTCTCGGTTGCCAGATAGGTCAGGTTATGCATTTCTAGCTCTGTAGTATTCTTGGTTGCCAGATAGGTCTGGTTATGTGCATCTAGCGCTGTAGTATTCTAGGTTGCCAGATTAGCCAGATTATGTGTGTCAAGCGCTATAGTATGTATTCTCGGTTGCCAGATAGGTCCAGTTATGCTCGTCTAGTGCTGTATTATTCTAGGTTGCCAGATAGGTCCGGTTATGCATTTTTATCTCTGTAGTATTCTCGGTTGCCAGATAGGTCCGGTTATGCATTTCTAGCTCTGTAGTATTCTTGGTTGCCAGATAGGTCTGGTTATGTGCATCTAGCGCTGTAGTATTCTCGGTTGCCAGATTGGCCAGATTATGTGTGTCAAGCGCTATAGTATGTATTCTCGGTTGCCAGATAGGTCCAGTTATGCTCGTCTAGTGCTGTATTATTCTAGGTTGCCAGATGGGTCCGGTTATGCATTTCTAGCTCTGTAGTATTCTTGGTTGCCAGATAGGTCTGGTTATGTGCATCTAGCGCTGTAGTATTCTAGGTTGCCAGATTAGCCAGATTATGTGTGTCAAGCGCTATAGTATGTATTCTCGGTTGCCAGATAGGTCCAGTTATGCTCGTCTAGTGCTGTATTATTCTAGGTTGCCAGATAGGTCTGGTTATGTGCATCTAGCGCTGTAGTATTCTCGGTTGCCAGATAGGTCTGGTTATGTGCATCTAGCGCTGTAGTATTCTAGGTTGCCAGATAGGTCCGGTTTTGCATTTCTATCTCTGTAGTATTCTCGGTTGCCAGATAGGTCCGGTTATGCATTTCTAGCTCTGTAGTATTCTTGGTTGCCAGATAGGTCTGGTTATGTGCATCTAGCGCTGTAGTATTCTCGGTTGCCAGATTGGCCAGATTATGTGTGTCAAGCGCTATAGTATGTATTCTCGGTTGCCAGATAGGTCCAGTTATGCTCGTCTAGTGCTGTATTATTCTAGGTTGCCAGATAGGTCCGGTTATGCATTTCTAGCATTTCTATGTGTGTCAAGCGCAATAGTATGTATTCTTGGTTGCCAGATAGGTCTGGTTATGCTTGTCTAGTGCTGTATTATTCTAGGTTGCCAGATAGGTCCAGTTATGCGTGTCTAGTGCTATAGTATGTATTCTCGGTTGCCAGATAGGTCCAGTTATGCTTGTCTAGTGCTGTATTATTCTAGGTTGCCAGATAGGTCCGGTTATGCATTTCTAGCTCTGTAGTATTCTTGGTTGCCAGATTAGCCAGATTATGTGTGTCAAGCGCTATAGTATGTATTCTCGGTTGCCAGATAGGTCCAGTTATGCTCGTCTAGTGCTGTATTATTCTAGGTTGCCAGATAGGTCCGGTTATGCATTTCTAGAGCTGTAGTATTCTCGGTTGCCAGATAGGTCTGGTTATGTGCATCTAGCGCTGTAGTTTTCTAAGTTGCCAGATTGGCCAGATTATGTGTTTCAAGCGCAATAGTATGTATTCTTGGTTGCCAGATAGGTCCAGTTATGCATGTCTAGTGCTGTATTATTCTAGGTTTCCAGATAGGTCCAATTATGCTCGTCTAGTGCTATAGTATTCTCGGTTGCCAGATAGGTCAGGTTATGCGTGTCTAGTATATTATTTATGCGTGACTAGCACTGCAGTATTCTGGGTTGCCACATAGGTTCAGTTCTGCTTGGCTAGTGCTGTATTACTCTAGGTTGGTTGCCAGATAGGTCTGGTATTGTGTGTCTAGTGCTAGAGTATCTATTCTCGGTTGCCAGATATGTCCGGTTATGTGTGTCTAGTGCTGTAGTATTCTGGGTTGCCAGATAAGTCCGGTTATGTGTGTCTAGCGTAATAGTATTCTCGGTAGCCAGATAGGTCCGGTATGCGTGTCTAGCACTATAGTATCTCGGTTGCCAGTTAGTTTCGGTATGCATTTCGAGCGCTGTAGTATTCTCGGTTGCCAGATAGGTCCGGTATGCGTTTCTAGCACTATAGTATTCTCGGTTGCCAGATATGTTTGGTTATGTGTGTCTAGTGCTGTAGTATTCTCGGTTGCCAGATAGGACCGGTTATGCCCATCTAGCGGTATAGTATTCTTGGTTGCCAGATAGGTCTGGTTATGTGTGTCTAGCGCTATAGTATGTATTCTCGGTTGCCAGATAGGTCCAGTTATGCATGTCTAGTGCTGTATTATTCTAGGTTGCCAGATAGGTCTGGTTATGTGTGTCTAGCGCTATAGTATGTATTCTCGGTTGCCAGATAGGTCCAGTTATGCATGTCTAGTGCTGTATTATTCTAGGTTTCCAGATAGGTCTGGTTATGTGTGTCTAGCGCTATAGCATGTATTCTCGGTTGCCAGATATGTCCAGAAATATGGTGATGTGCGTCTCTGTAATAAGGAGGGGTGTGGTAATGACAGCAACACCCTATATAAGGTTAATTATTAATTATTAGGCAACTTCCTTTCCTTTGGCAAAATGGGTCAGAAGAGAGATTGGACGGATTCTGAAAAGTCCAAAATCGTGAGATGTCTCGCAGAGGGATGCAGCAGTCTTGAAATTGGCAATCTAAAAACAACTGGCCATGAAATCAGCCACCAGTTTAGCCATATTTCAGAGCTGCAACGTTACTGGAGAATCAAATAGCACAAGGTGTGCGATACTCGGAGACATGGCCAAAGAAATGACCACCTTTGAACAAGAAACACAAGATAAAACGTCAAGACTGGGCCAAGAAATGGACTGACTCTTGATGGGCCGGATGGATGGGCCCATCAACGGGTGGAAGTGGGGTACTGGTATGGGCTGGTATCATCAAAGATGAACTTGTGGGACCTTTTCGGCTTGAGGATGAAGTGAAGCTCAAGTCCCAGACCTACTGCCAGTTTCTGGAAGACACCTTCAAGCAGTGGTACAGGAAGAAGTTGGTATCGTTCCAGAAAAACATGACTTTCATGCAGGACAATGCTCCATCACACACATCCAAAAACTTCACAGCGTGGCTGCCAGTGAAGGTCTAAAAGAAGAAGAAATAATGACATGGCCTTCTTGTTCACCTGATCTGAACCCCGTGGAGAACCTGTGGTCCCTCATAAAATATGAGATCTATAGGGAGGGATAACAGCACAGCTCTCTGAACAGTGTCTGGGAGGTTGTGGTGGCTGCTGCCCGCTGTGTTGATCGTAGCAGATCAAGCAACTGACAGAATCTATGGATGGAAGGCTTTTGAGCGTCATTGTAAGGAAAGGTTCTCCGGTTTCCTCCCACAGTCCAAAAACATGGATCAAGGGCAATTGAGTTCTCCCAATTGCCCCATATAGAGTGTGTCTGCGTGAGTGAGTGTGTGTATGTCCAGTGATAGATTGCCCCCCTGTTCTGGGTCTATCTGCCCAGCGCCTGAGACGTTCTCCCCTGGATGGGAATAGGATATAGTATTCTCGGTTGCCAGATAGGTCTGGTTGTGCGTGTCTAGTATATTATTTATGCGTGTCTAGCACTGCAGTATTCTCGGTTGCCAGATAGGTCCAGTATGCGTATCCAGCGCTATAGTATTCTCGGTTGCCAGATAGGTCCGGTATGCGTGTCAACACTATAGTATTCTCGGTTGCCAGATAGGTCCGGTATGCGTGTCAACACTATAGTATTCTCGGTTGCCAGATAGGTCCGGTATGTGTGTCTAGCGCTATAGTATTCTCGGTTGCCAGATAGGTCCGGTATGTGTGTCTAGCGCTATAGTATTCTCGGTTGCCAGATAGGTCCAGTATGCGTATCCAGCGCTATAGTATTCTCGGTTGCCAGATAGGTCCGGTATGCGTGTCAACACTATAGTATTCTCGGTTGCCAGATAGGTCCAGTATGCGTATCCAGCGCTATAGTATTCTCGGTTGCCAGATAGGTCCGGTATGCGTGTCAACACTATAGTATTCTCGGTTGCCAGATAGGTCCGGTATGCGTGTCAACACTATAGTATTCTCGGTTGCCAGATAGGTCCGGTATGCGTGTCAACACTATAGTATTCTCGGTTGTCAGATAGGTCCAGTATGCGTATCCAGCGCTATAGTATTCTCGGTTGCCAGATAGGTCCAGTATGCGTATCCAGCGCTATAGTATTCTCGGTTGCCAGATAGGTCCAGTATGCGTATCCAGCGCTATAGTATTCTCGGTTGCCAGATAGGTCCGGTATGCGTGTCAACACTATAGTATTCTCGGTTGCCAGATAGGTCCAGTATGCGTATCCAGCGCTATAGTATTCTCGGTTGCCAGATAGGTCCAGTATGCGTATCCAGCGCTATAGTATTCTCGGTTGCCAGATAGGTCCGGTATGCGTGTCAACACTATAGTATTCTCGGTTGCCAGACAGGTCCGGTATGCGTGTCAACACTATAGTATTCTCGGTTGCCAGATAGGTCCAGTATGCGTGTCCAGCACTATAGTATTCTGGGTTGCCAGATAGGTCCGGTTATGCGTGTCTAGCACTATAGTATTCTCGGTTGCCAGATAGGTCCAGTATGCGTATCCAGCGCTATAGTATTCTCGGTTGCCAGATAGGTCCGGTATGCGTGTCAACACTATAGTATTCTCGGTTGCCAGATAGGTCCGGTATGCGTGTCAACACTATAGTATTCTCGGTTGCCAGATAGGTCCGGTTATGCGTGTCTAGCGCTATAGTATTCTCGGTTGCCAGATAGGTCCAGTATGCGTATCCAGCGCTATAGTATTCTCGGTTGCCAGATAGGTCCGGTATGTGTGTCTAGCGCTATAGTATTCTCGGTTGCCAGATAGGTCCGGTATGCGTGTCAACACTATAGTATTCTCGGTTGCCAGATAGGTCCGGTATGTGTGTCTAGCGCTATAGTATTCTCGGTTGCCAGATAGGTCCGGTATGTGTGTCTAGCGCTATAGTATTCTCGGTTGCCAGATAGGTCCGGTATATTGGTCACTGATTTGTTTTTGGTTTTGTATATATAGTGTGTGTTTGTGTCTGTGTGATTGAGTTTTCCCAGTGATAAAAGGGCACCCTGTCCTGGGTGTATCTGCCCAGCGCCCAAAACGTTCTCCTCTGGATGGGTATGGGGAACCCCCGCGACCCTAATAGAGGATAAAGCGGAAGATAATGAATGAATTCATTCATTCATTATCTCCCGCTTTATCCTCTATTAGGGTCGCGGTGGGGTTCCCCATGCCCATCCAGGGGAGAACGTCTCGGGCGCTGGGCAGATACACCCAGGACAGGGCGCCAATCCATCGCTGGGCACACACTCACTCACACCAACACTCTATATACACCAGGGGCGCTCTCCCCGCCTCGCAGCTAGAGGGCGCCGATCCGCGCCCCGCAGCGTGCTCCATGCTTCGCCAGCAGGGGGCATCCAACACGCCTTATCTCCAGAGGGACACCCCCCCCCCCTTTCCTCCGCGAGAAAAATGTATTTATTTATTTATTATTTATTTATTTATTTATTTTTTAATTTTCTCTTTCCCGTTCTGGGTCGCTTCCCCCTCTTCACAGGTATGCCTGGGGCACCTGTCTCTCATTAATTACTCATAGACCCCGTTGGGTGATTGGTTTGTTTTTGTGCACGTGATTGGGTGTTTTTGTATTTAGTTTCGGTATTATATTTATTTTAATAATAAATCCATTTGTTTTGATTTCCCGGCGTCTTGTACTCTCCTTCCGCCCTAACAGTGTGCTTCCGCGCTTCTAACAGTGTGCTATTGGGTTTTTCAAATGCAGTCTCACAAAATTGGCCGGCAGGTGTGCCTAGTCTTTCTCTTATAGTACTTTCTCTTGTTTTATCAACCAGGCCCTCATTCATTGATAAAGATATGGACTTTGGCCCCAGTCATAACTAAACCACTCTACAGAAACTGGAACAGAGTTTGCTCTTGTTGCTCTTGTGTTAATTTTTCAGTTATAGATATAAGCGGCTAAACTGTTCCACTCTGATAGTATGTATTGTACTTCTTTGTAGCTTTCCACTGAAGAGAAAATCTGGCCACAGCGAAGAAGACATGGTGCATTTGGCTGTTCTGTTGTGCATACCTCTGGCTCTGAAAACTGTAGTTGGTGAAGGTGTAACTGAGAAAACTGAAGAATCCCCTGCAGCTATTTTCAAGGAAGATGGCAAAACGGACAGTTTAGGTCAAACTGAAGGTACAAGAGGTTCGACGACAACAGGAAGACTTCTTGTGGTGCCAATGGATGGGAGTCACTGGATTGGTATAAAAGCTGTGGCAGAGGAAATGGGTCGCAGGGGCCATGAAGTAATGGTGTTGATACCAGAAGTCAGCATGAGTCTGGGCCCCGGTAAGCACTTTACAACCAAAATATTTCCAGTGCCATACACACAGGATTTGCTTGACCAATTCATGACCGGCCCTTCGATGTTCATAAGTTCAAGTTCAAAAGGCACAATAGAGAGTATGCTTGAGAAATTTGATCATTTTAGGCTAGCATTCAACATGTTGATCGCTACCTGTGAGAGTTTATTCTTCAACGAAGAACTCATGCAGTTTCTGAGAAATCAGAAGTTTGATGCAGTATTGACGGATCCTGTAATGCCTATTGGCTCCGTTCTGGCCTATAATTTGTCTGTGCCAACAATTTACATGCTTCGTTTTTTACCATTTGGACTGGATTCCAAGGCGACCTCTTGTCCTGCCCCCCCATCCTACGTACCCCGCGTTTTCAGTAAAAACACAGACCGGATGAACTTTGGTGAACGTGTGCTTAACATGATACTCTTCATGTTAGAGCCAGTTATTCAAAAGGTGATGTTTTGGGAGTGTGAAAATGTGGCCTCAAAGTTCTTGCAGCGAAGCATAACTTTTGATGAGATCCTTAAGACTGCGGCGATCTGGCTGTATAGATACGACTACGCTATGGAATTTCCCAAGCCATTGTCCCCTAACATGGTCCTGGTTGGTGGTATGAACTGTGCCCCTGCCAGCCCTCTACCAATGGTAAGTGAGGCACACACACACACACACAAACACACACTCAGTGACTATAATTTTACATTCACAAGCTCGCTGACTTATCTAATCAACACAAAAACATAGAAAGAATACAATTTCCTAGCTGAAGAATGCTTTTTATTCATATTATTTATGCATTTACAACGTAATTTTTTTATGTAGTGGCATTCTTAAACTCCCTAAGCCAACGTGCCGCCTATATATATTCATTCATTCATTTTCTCCCGCTTTATCCTCTATTAGGTTCGCGGTGGGGTTCCCCATGCCCATCCAGGGGAGAACATCTCTTTTATTATTTTACATGTTTACTGATTCAAAAACCCTTCCCACACTCGTATAACTCACAACCAGACCTTCCAAATTGATGGCTCCACAATCTCCCCAACCGATTCAGTCCGGAACCTTGGTTTCACAATAGACTCCCACCTTAAACTCTCTGATCATGTTATCAAAACCACAGATAGACCCAGGACAGGGCGCCAATCCATCGCTGGGCACACACTCACTCACACAAACACACTCTATATGGGGCAATTTTTGAGAATTCAATTGACTTGATCCATGTTTTTTGGACTGTGGGAGGAAACCGGAAAACCCGGAGGAAACCCACGAAGACACGGGGAGAACATGGAAACTCCACCCAGATGGGGATTCGACCCGGGAATCCCTAGCGCTGAGAGGCGAACGTGCTAACCCCTAAGCCACCGTGCCGCCTATATATATTCATTCATTCATTTTCTCCCGCTTTATCCTCTATTAGGGGATGGGGGGGTGGGGTTCCCCATGCCCATCCAGGGGAGAACATCTCTTTTATTATTTTACATGTTTTCTGATTCAAAAACCCTTCCCACACTCGTATAACTCACAACCAGACCTTCCAAATTGATGGCGCCACAATCTCCCCAACCGATTCGGTCCGGAACCTTGGGTTCACAATAGACTCCCACCTTAAACTCTCTGATCATGTGATCAAAACCGTCCGTTCTTGTAGATTCCTTCTTTATAACATAAGGAAGATCAGACCCTTTTTGGCTGAACATGCTACCCAACTGCTTGTTCAAGCCTGAGTCTTATCCCGGCTTGATTATTGTAATGCGCTACTTGCCGGTATCCCAACTTCCACCATCAGACCTCTTCAACTAATTCAAAACTCTGCAGCCCGACTCGTGTTTAACCCCCAAGAACTCATGTCACTCCATTACTCACTTCCCTCCATTGGCTCCCTGTAGCTGCTGCATTCAGTACAAGTCGCTGACTCTGGCATACAGGACCATTTCTGGATCTTCCCCCTCTTACCTTCACTCTATCTTTTCTAAATACACTCCGACTCGTTCACTTCGCTCCAGGGATGATGGCCGCCTGGCGATTCCACCTCACCGAGGAACTAATTCTCACTCCGTGACGTTCACCACTGCAAAATGGTGGAACGATCTTCCCAACTCTGTCCGTAAGGCAGAATCACTAAACAGTTTTAAGAAACTACTGAAGACGCATCTCTTTAACAAATACCTGTTGTAGAAAAAATAAAAATAAAAATGGGGGGGGGGGGCGCAGCATCGAATAACAATCAGGTTTGATGAATTTATAGTATAGTTGGTTTTCTCCATGGCTTCTGACTTGTAATGTTCTCATTTATAAGTCGCTTTGGATAAAAGCGTCTGCTAAATGACTAAATGTAAATGTAAGTGTAAATTTATAAAAACTTCATATGCTATTAAACACTTTTAAACCTACAGAATAGGGATTCCCGGTTCGAATCCCCATCTGGTTGGAGTTTCCATGTTCTCCCCGTGTCCGCGTGGGTTTCCTCCGGGTTCTCCGGTTTCCTCCCACAGTCTAAAAACTTGGATCAAGTCAATTGAATTCTCAAAATTGCCCCATATAGAGTGTGTTTGAGTGAGTGAGTGTGTGCCCAGCGATGGATTGGCGCCCTGTCCTGGGTGTGTCTGCCCAGCGCCCGAGACGTTCTCCCCTGGATGGGCATGGGGAACTCCACCGCGACCCTAATAGAGGATAAAGCGGGAGATAATGAATGAATGAAAACCTACAGAAATTTAGTAACAACATGTATAGCGCAAGCAAAGTGCTAGACAAAAAAAATCTGATAGCCGTGTGTTTGTGTGTGTATATATATATATATACAATAATTTATTAGGTACAACTCCTTTTTTAATCTATTACTGTATTTTATAAACTGATCTGATGTTTTGTGCTCTTTGACTTATCTAAATCAACACAAAATCAGAAAGGACTAATATTTCCTATCTGATGAATGCTTTAGCATCTATTTTTTTTATTTAAATTATGTATGCATTTACGGGATTAGTTCTTTTTATAATGCTCATTGTGTGTTTATGATGTATACAGGAGGTTTTGGACTTTGTGGAGGGATCAGGACACGGCATTGTCATTTTCTCACTAGGCTCACTAATCCCAGCAATACCAAAGGAGAAAGCCATCATTTTTTTTATGGCCTTCAGCAGAATTCCTCAGAGAGTAAGCTGCGTAACATGAAGTTTATATACACACTGCCTATAAGTATTCCTCAAATCTTATCATCTATTTTTATGTATGTGTTAATTTCAGGTCCTATGGCGCTATTCGGGTGAAATTCCTGATAACGTCCCGGATAATGTGAAGCTAATGAAGTGGCTTCCTCAAAACAGTCTGCTCGGTGAGTCAATACTCTTTAAACATTCATTCATTCATTAGGTTCGCGGTGGGGTTCCCCATGCCCATCCAGGGGAGAACGTCTCGGGCGCTGGGCAGATAGACCCAGCACAGGGCGCCAATCCATCGCTGAGCACACATTCACTCACTCAAACACACTCTATATGGGGCAGAATTGAGAATTCAATTGACTTGATCCATGTTTTTGGACTGTGGGAGGAAACCGGAGAACCCGGAGGAAACCCACGCAGACACGGGGAGAACATGGAAACTCCACCCAGATGGGGACTCGAACCGGGAATCCCTAGCGCTGAGAGGTGAACGTGCTAACCACTAAGCCACCATGCCGCCTATATATATTCATTCCATTCATTTTCTCCCGCTTTATCCTCTATTAGGGTCGTGGTGGGGTTCCCCATGCCCATCTAGGGGAGAACGTCTCGGGCGCTGGGGAGATAGACCCAGCACAGGGCGCCAATCCATCGCTGGGCACACACTCACTCACTCACTCACTCAAACACACTCTATATGGGGCAGAATTGAGAATTCAATTGACTTGATCCATGTTTTTGGACTGTGGGAGGAAACCGGAGAACGGGGAGAACATGGAAACTCCACCCAGATGGGGATTCGAACCGGGAATCCCTAGCGCTGAGAGGAGAACGTGCGAACCACTAAGCCATCTCCTCTCAGCACTAGGGATTCCCGGTTCGTGGGTTTCTTGCGGTTTCTCCGGTTTCCTCCCACAGTCCAAAAACATGGATCAAGTCATTCGAGTTCTCCAAATGTTGGTTTTAAGCATTACCATTGTCATTTCTTACTGAATTCCAATAACAACTGTTACTAGGTCATCCTAAGGCACAAGCATTTATCACTCACGGTGGCTCACATGGCATTTATGAGGCAATCTGCAATGGTGTTCCCATGGTGATGCTGCCAGTCTTTGGAGATCAGATTGATAACGTGCAACGCTTGATCCGTCATGGGGTTGGTGTTGCCTTAGACCTTAATGACATCACAGCCGATGTAGTAGTGGATGCTCTAAACGTTGTCATCAATAACAGCAGGTGAGAAAATTATTCATGTTTCAAATCATTAAACATAAATATCTGTAAATATCTGATAATCTGTTTTACAGTATAACCTAGTCAAAGTTTCTTTTTTTTAAAATCATTAATGCCATTCATCCCACCTCTATTTTTTTTTTATATATATATTTTTATTGAGAAGTCATGTTACAAATTTGAAAGTAGTACCAGATATTTAACAGACTTCAAAAAAGATTTTTTTTACCCCATTTCTCCCCAAGACAATACACTTAGTAAAAATAAATAAATAAAAAAAATAAAAAAAAATAAAAAAAATTAATATATATATAAAAAAAATACACCCATACATAAATGTAAGATACTAATAAAAAAGTAAGTCAATAAATAGATAAACAAATACTAATAATAATAATAATGAAATAACTAGATAAAATATAAAAAAATAATAATTAATGAATTAAAATCAATTAATTCATCCCACCTCTATTAAAACAGATACACACTTACTTTCCACCAATGTAGTAACAAATCTAAAAAATAAATTATTAAGCCCTATTGAAAGTGGTGTAATTATGTTTCTCCCACAGTTATAAAGAGAAGATAATGAAATTATCTACGCTTCATAAGGACCGACCAATCGAGCCTTTGGATCTTGCTGTCTTTTGGACAGAATATGTGATGAGGCATAAAGGGGCGGACCATCTAAGATTGGCTGCACAAGATCTCAACTGGGGCCAGTATCACAGTTTGGATGTGATGGGCTTTCTGCTGGTTGTTTTGTTATTTGTGGTAGCAGTGACTTTAAAATTGTGTGCAATGTGTTTTAAATTCAGCAGGAAGGTAGAAAAGAGAAAGGAGGAGTAAAATGTTTCATTCTTTGTTTAAGGATCAGAACCATAATTAACCCTGTACAATGAGAACTACACAAAGCAGTAGGAAAAACAAGCTACACTGTGGTATAAGCAAACCTGATCATTCATTCTTTCATTCATTATCTCCCGCTTTATCCTCTATTAGGGTTGCGGTGGGGTTCCCCATGCCCATCCAGGGGAGAACGTCTCGGGCGCTGGGCAGATAGACCCAGGACAGGGCGCCAATCCATCGCTGGGCACACACTCACTCACACAGACACACTCTATATGGGGCAATTTTTGAGAATTCAATTGACTTGATCCATGTTTTTGGACTGTGGGAGGAAACCGGAGAACCCGGAGGAAACCCACGCAGACACAGGGAGAACATGGAAACTCCACCCAGATGGGGATTCGAACCGGGAATCCCTAGCGCTGAGAGGAGAACGTGCTAACCACTAAGCCGCCGTGCCAAACCTGATCATTATCTGATATTTTATATATCAACTGTTTGTGAAAGTGGCAGCATGGTGGCTTAGTGGTTAGCACGTTCTCCTCTCAGCGCTAGGGATTCTCGGTTCGAATCCCCATCTGGGTGGAGTTTCCATGTTCTCCCCGTGTCTGCGTGGGTTTCCTCCGGGTTCTCCGGTTTCCTCCCACAGTCCAAAAACATGGATCAAGTCAATTGAATTCTCAAAATTGCCCCATATAGAGTGTGTCTGTGTGAGTGAGTGTGTGCCCAGCGATGGATTGGCGCCCTGTCCTTGGTCTATCTGCCCAGCACCCGAGATGTTCTCCCCTGGATGGGCATGGGGAACCCCACCGCGACCCTAATAGAGGATAAAGCACGCACCACTTAATAAGTGGTGTGCACGACATAAGTAAAAAAAAAAAATTTTTTTTGCTCATGTCCTTTTAGGGGCTGCGTACTTTCACAAACATTCATTCACGAGATATTAAGTGGTGCGCACGAGATATTATGTGAATCATAATCTGACAATAAACAGACATGACGCGCTGTTACAACAATAGCGTTTACACTGGGACATGTGCTCTCCGACACTATGGCTGTTTGACAGATCCATAGATAAATAATATAGATAGATAAATAAACGTTTCTTTCTAGGAATCTTTCTAGGAATGTAAATACGGAACGCCGTATATTGCTGAGTTCGACCAAAACTCATTTGCATGTTCTCCCCGTTGCTTGTTGCTTGGGAATTTCGTTTTACCCCCAAAACAGTTAGGCATTGGAGTTAAACGCGGCGATAACACGCCTGGATTTCACATGTCTTATAATAATGTCTTATTTTGAAAGACAGGCCGCTGTATTTGCTGAGATGAACGTAACCGGTGTTCTTCCGCAGATACACGTATGGAAAAACGGATGTTTTCTAAGAATCACGCCTGCGTTTGTGTACATGTGACTGTGTACCGCATTGTGAATGTTTTACATTCGAACCAAATCGGAAATGTGAATCAATTGATTCCCTGAAGATTCCTAGAAAGCATCCGTTTTTCCATAAGAGAAGAACACTGGTTATGTTCATCTCATCCTACACATGTACACTTCATCTCAGCAAATACAGCGGCCTGTCTTTCAAACTAAGACATTATTATGTGAAATCCAGTCGTGTTATCGCCACATTTAACTCATTTTTAATGAAATTCCCAAGCAACAAGCAACGGGGAGAACATGCAAACGAGTTTCGGTCGAACTCAGCGCTATACGGCATTCCGGAGTTGCATTCCTAGAAAGTAGGGGTGTATTCAACTACAGATTTTCGTAGTCGAATCGGATTCGTCAGATTTTCCCTATAGTCGACTGATCGTCGAATCAGTTAAAATTTCACCGCAAGATGGCGCTATAAGCATAGTTTTTAAAAAAGATTTTTTAAATATATTTTACTTGTTTTTCTAACAAAAGAAAACCTTTTTTTTGTTTTTCTTTTTTCTTTTTTTTCTAGAAATTAGGATGATTTTATTTGACAAAAGGCTATATATATAACGAAAACAAAGACATTTCATGTAAAAACTAATGCTTAGCAGCAGCCATGGGCGCCCCCGTGTGGTCAAAATGGTACATTCGACTATGAGGTTCATAGTCGACTACGGTTCTCCGAATCGAATCGTCGAATCAGCGAATATTGCAGCTCACCCCTACTAGAAAGATTCCTAGAAAGAAACGTTTATTTATATTCGTGTTATTTATTTATCTGTGGATCTGTCAAACAGCCATAGTGTCGGAGAGCGCATGTCCAGTGTAAACGCTATCATTGTAACAGCGCGTCATGTCTGTTTATTGTCAGATTATGATTCACATAATATCTCGTGAGCACCACTTAATATCTCGAGAGTGATACTTAAGTGGTGCGCACGAGATAAGTAAAAAAAAAATTTTTTTTTTTTACTTATGTTCCTCTCGAAATTTTTTTTGCTCATGTCCCTTTAGGGGCTCCTTATGAAAGAGATGTGTTTTGAGTTGTTTCTTGAAGATACACAGTAACCTCTCACTATGGACAGTGTTGGGAAGATTGTTCCACCATTTAGTGGATTATTTTTACATTTTATATAAAGACATTTTTTTAATTGGAATGATATAACCGATTTGCATCCCCCCCCCCTTCTGCACACTTAAGGGAACAGTTCATATTTCCATTTCAAGCATTTGAATACTCATATTTTGGCGTTGGGTAGGGTTTAATCCTCGATGTTTTTCTCATACATCTGACTTTTATACGCTCTGTAAGTTTTATTCTTTTTTACAGCTGTTCAGTTATTGGTTTCTTATAGTTATACATATACAAAAATTGAGCTCATTCATGTTTTGAGGTACGTTTTGTTAAGCGTGTCGTTTCATTCTGTTGTTTCCTGAGTTTATTTAAATGGTTGTTCAACAAAAAAAACCCATAAACAACAAAAAAAAAAACATAAAATTAGGTTTTAACTCTGAACTTTAAAATCTTTCAAATAAGTACAACAAAGGTTGCTTTTATTCATTCATTCATTATCTCCCGCTTTATCCTCTATTAGGGTCGCGGTGGGGTTCCCCATGCCCATTTGGGGAGAACGTCTCGGGCGCTGGGCAGATAGACCCAGGACAGGGCGCCAATCCATCGCTGGGCACACACTCACTCACACAAACACACTCTATATGGGGCAATTTGGAGAACTCAATTGACTTGATCCATGTTTTTGGACTGTGGGAGGAAACCGGAGAACCCGGAGGAAACCCACGCAGACACAGGGAGAACATGGAAACTCCACCCAGATGGGGATTCGAACCGGGAATCCCTAGCGCTGAGAGGCGAACGTGCTAACCACTAAGCCGCCGTGCCAAACCTGATCATTATCTGATATTTTATATATCAACTGTTTGTGAAAGTGGCAGCATGGTGGCTTAGTGGTTAGCACGTTCTCCTCTCAGCGCTAGGGATTCTCGGTTCGAATCCCCATCTGGGTGGAGTTTCCATGTTCTCCCCGTGTCTGCGTGGGTTTCCTCCGGGTTCTCCGGTTTCCTCCCACAGTCCAAAAACATGGATCAAGTCAATTGAATTCTCGAAATTGCCCCATATAGAGTGTGTCTGTGTGAGTGAGTGTGTGCCCAGCGATGGATTGGCGCCCTGTCCTTGGTCTATCTGCCCAGCGCCCGAGATGTTCTCCTCTGGATGGGCATGGGGAACCCCACCGCGACCCTAATAGAGGATAAAGCACGCACCACTTAGTAAGTCTTAATAAGTGGTGTGCACGACATAAGTAAAAAAAAAAATTTTTTTTTGTTTTTTTGCTCATGTCCTTTTAGGGGCTGCGTACTTTCACAAACATTCATTCACGAGATATTAAGTGGTGCGCACGAGATATTATGTGAATCATAATCTGACAATAAACAGACATGACGCGCTGTTACAACGATAGCGTTTCCACTGGGACATGCGCTCTCCGACACTATGGCTGTTTGACAGATCCATATATAAATAAATAACACAAATATAAACGTTTCTTTCTAGGAATCCTTCTAGGAATGTCACTCCGGAACGCCGTATAGTGCTGAGTTCGACCGAAACTCGTTTGCATGTTCTCCCCGTTGCTTGTTGCTTGGGAATTTCGTTTTACCCCCAATACAGTTTTGCATTGGAGTTAAACGTGGCGATAACACGCCTGGATTTCACATGTCTTATAATAATGTCTTATTTTGAAAGACAGGCCGCTGTATTTGCTGAGATGAACGTAACCGGTGTTCTTCCGCAGATACACGTATGGAAAAACGGATGTTTTCTAAGAATCACGCCTGCGTTTGTGTACATGTGACTGTGTACCGCATTGTGAATGTTTTACATTCGAACCAAATCGGAAATGTGAATCAATTGATTCCCTGAAGATTCCTAGAAAGCATCCGTTTTTCCATAAGGGAAGAACACTGGTTATGTTCATCTCATCCTACACATGGACACTTCATCTCAGCAAATACAGCGGCCTGTCTTTCAAACTAAGACATTATTATGTGAAATCCAGTCGTGTTATCGCCACATTTAACTCATTTTTAATGAAATTCCCAAGCAACAAGCAACGGGGAGAACATGCAAACGAGTTTCGGTCGAACTCAGCGCTATACGGCATTCCGGAGTTACATTCCTAGAAAGTAGGGGTGTATTCAACTACAGCTTTTCGTAGTCGAATCGTATTCGTCAGATTTTCCCTATAGTCGACTGATCGTCGAATCAGTTAAAATTTCACCACAAGATGGCGCTATAAGCATAGTTTTTAAAAAAGATTTTTTTAATATATTTTACTTGTTTTTCTAACAAAAGAAAACCTTTTTTTTTGTTTTTGTTTTTTCTTTTTTTTTCTAGAAATTAGGATGATTTTATTTGACAAAAGGCTATATATATAACGAAAACAAAGACATTTCATGTAAAAACTAATGCTTAGCAGCAGCCATGGGCGCCCCCATGTGGTCAAAATCGTACATTCGACTATGAGGTTCATAGTCGACTACGGTTCTCCGAATCGAATCGTCGAATCAGCGAATATTGCAGCTCACCCCTACTAGAAAGATTCCTAGAAAGAAACGTTTATTTACATTCGTGTTATTTATTTATCTATGGATCTGTCAAACAGCCATAGTGTCGGAGAGCGCATGTCCAGTGTAAACGCTATCGTTGTAACAGCGGTGCGCACGACATAAGTTCCTCTCTAAAAAATTTTTTGCTCATGTCCCTTTAGGGGCTCCTTATGAAAGAGATGTGTTTTGAGTTGTTTCTTGAAGATACACAGTAACTTCTCACTATGGACAGTGTTGGGAAGATTGTTCCACCATTTAGTGGATTATTTTTACGTTTTAGTTAAACACCTTTTTTAATTGCAATGATATAACCGATTTGCACCCCCCCCCCCTTCTGCACACTTAAGGGAACAGTTCATATTTCCATTTTCAAGCATTTGAATACTCTTATTTTGGCATTGGGTAGGGTTTAATCCTCGATGTTTTTCTCATACATCTGACTTTTATACGCTCTGTAAGTTTTATTCTTTTTTACAGCTGTTCAGTTATTGGTTTATTATAGTTATACATATACAAAAATTGAGCTCATTCATGTTTTGAGGTACGTTTTGTTAAGCGTGTCGTTTCATTCTGTTGTTTCCTGAGTTTATTTAAATGGTTGTTCATTCAAAACATAAAAACATCATAAAATTAGGTTTTAACTCTGAACTTTAAAATCTTTCAAATAAGTACAACAGAGGTTGCTTTTATTCATTCATTCATTATCTCCCGCTTCATCCTCTATTAGGGTCGCGGTGGGGTTCCCCATGCCCATACAGGGGAGAACGTCTCGGGCGCTGGGCAGATACACCCAGGACAGGGCGCCAATCCATCGCTGGGCACACACTCACTCACTCACACAGACACACTCTATATGGGGCAATTTGGAGAATTCAATTGACTTGATCCATGTTTTTTGGACTGTGGGAGGAAACCGGAGAACCCGGAGGAAACCCATGCAGACACGGGGAGAACATGGAAACTCCACCCAGATGGGGATTCGAACCGGGAATCCCTAGCGCTGAGAGGAGAACGTGCTAACCACTAAGCCGCCGTGCCAAACCTGATCATTATCTGATATTTTATATATCAACTGTTTGTGAAAGTGGCAGCACGGTGGCTCAGCGCTAGGGATTCTCGGTTCGAATCCCCATCTGGGTGGAGTTTCCATGTTCTCCCCGTGTCTGCGTGGGTTTCCTCCGGGTTCTCCGGTTTCCTCCCACAGTCCAAAAACATGGATCAAGGTCAATTGAATTCTCGAAATTGCCCCATATAGAGTGTGTCTGTGTGAGTGAGTGTGTGCCCAGCGATGGATTGGCGCCCTGTCCTGGGTGTATCTGCCCAGCGCCCGAGATGTTCTCCCCTGGATGGGCATGGGGAACCCCACCGCGACCCTAATAGAGGATAAAGCACGCACCACTTAATAAGTGGTGTGCACGACATAAGTAAAAAAAAAAATTTTTTTTTGCTCATGTCCTTTTAGGGGCTGCGTACTTTCACAAACATTCATTCACGAGATATTAAGTGGTGCGCACGAGATATTATGTGAATCATAATCTGACAATAAACAGACATGACGCGCTGTTACAACGATAGCGTTTCCACTGGGACATGCGCTCTCCGACACTATGGCTGTTTGACAGATCCATATATAAATAAATAACACAAATATAAACGTTTCTTTCTAGGAATCCTTCTAGGAATGTCACTCCGGAACGCCGTATAGTGCTGAGTTCGACCGAAACTTGTTTGCATGTTCTCCCCGTTGCTTGTTGCTTGGGAATTTCGTTTTACCCCCAAAACAGTTAGGCATTGGAGTTAAACGTGGCGATAACACGACTGGATTTCACATGTCTCATAATAATGTATTATTTTGAAAGACAGGCCGCTGTATTTGCTGAGATGAACGTAACCGGTGTTCTTCCGCAGATACACGTATGGAAAAATGGATGTTTTCTAAGAATCACTCATGCGTTTGTGTACATGTGACTGTGTACCGCATTGTGAATGTTTTACATTCGAACCAAATCGGAAATGTGAATCAATTGATTCCCTGAAGATTCCTACAAAGCATCCGTTTTTCCATAAGGGAAGAACACCGGTTACGTTCATCTCATCCTACACATGTACACTTCATCTCAGCAAATACAGCGGCCTGTCTTTCAAACTAAGACATTATTATGTGAAATCCAGTCGTGTTATCGCCACATTTAACTCATTTTTAATGAAATTCCCAAGCAACAAGCAACGGGGAGAACATGCAAACGAGTTTCGGTCGAACTCAGCGCTATACGGCGTTCCGGAGTTACATTCCTAGAAAGTAGGTGTGTATTCAACTACAGATTTTCGTAGTCGAATCGGATTCGTCAGATTTTCCCTATAGTCGACTGATCGTCGAATCAGTTAAAATTTCACCACAAGATGGCGCTATAAGCATAGTTTTTAAAAAAGATTTTTTAAATATATTTTACTTGTTTTTCTAACAAAAGAAAACCTTTTTTTTGTTTTTCTTTTTTCTTTTTTTTCTAGAAATTAGGATGATTTTATTTGACAAAAGGCTATATATATAACGAAAACAAAGACATTTCATGTAAAAACTAATGCTTAGCAGCAGCCATGGGCGCCCCCATGTGGTCAAAATCGTACATTCGACTATGAGGTTCATAGTCGACTACGGTTCTCCGAATCGAATCGTCGAATCAGCGAATATTGCAGCTCACCCCTACTAGAAAGATTCCTAGAAAGAAACGTTTATTTATATTCGTGTTATTTATTTATCTGTGGATCTGTCAAACAGCCATAGAGTCAGAGAGCGCATGTCCAGTGTAAACGCTATCATTGTAACAGCGCGTCATGTCTGTTTATTGTCAGATTATGATTCACATAATATCTCGTGAGCACCACTTAATATCTCGAGAGTGATACTTATGTGGTGCGCACGAGATAAGTAAAAAAAAAATTTTTTTTTTTTACTTATGTTCCTCTCAAAAATTTTTTTTGCTCATGTCCCTTTAGGGGCTCCTTATGAAAGAGATGTGTTTTGAGTTGTTTCTTGAAGATACACAGTAACTTCTCACTATGGACAGTGTTGGGAAGATTGTTCCACCATTTAGTGGATTATTTTTACGTTTTAGTTAAACACCTTTTTTAATTGCAATGATATAACCGATTTGCACCCCCCCCCCTTCTGCACACTTAAGGGAACAGTTCATATTTCCATTTTCAAGCATTTGAATTCTCATATTTTGGCGTTGGGTAGGGTTTAATCCTCGATGTTTTTCTCATACATCTGACTTTTATACGCTCTGTAAGTTTTATTCTTTTTTACAGCTGTTCAGTTATTGGTTTCTTCTAGTTTTACATATACAAAAATTGAGCTCATTCATGTTTTGAGGTACGTTTTGTTAAGCGTGTCGTTTCATTCTGTTGTTTCCTGAGTTTATTTAAATGGTTGTTCATTCAAAACAAAAAACAAAAAAAAAAAACATAAAATTAGGTTTTAACTCTGAACTTTAAAATCTTTCAAATAAGTACAACAGAGGTTGCTTTTATTCATTCATTCATTATCTCCCGCTTCATCCTCTATAAGGGTCGCGGTGGGGTTCCCCATGCCCATACAGGGGAGAACGTCTCGGGCGCTGGGCAGATACACCCAGGACAGGGCGCCAATCCATCGCTGGGCACACACTCACTCACTCACACAGACACACTCTATATGGGGCAATTTGGAGAATTCAATTGACTTGATCCATGTTTTTTGGACTGTGGGAGGAAACCGGAGAACCCGGAGGAAACCCACGCAGACACAGGGAGAACATGGAAACTCCACCCAGATGGGGATTCGAACCGGGAATCCCTAGCGCTGAGAGGCGAACGTGCTAACCACTAAGCCGCCGTGCCAAACCTGATCATTATCTGATATTTTATATATCAACTGTTTGTGAAAGTGGCAGCATGGTGGCTTAGTGGTTAGCACGTTCTCCTCTCAGCGCTAGGGATTCTCGGTTCGAATCCCCATCTGGGTGGAGTTTCCATGTTCTCCCCGTGTCTGTGTGGGTTTCCTCCGGGTTCTCCGTTTTCCTCCCACAGTCCAAAAACATGGATCAAGTCAATTGAATTCTCAAAATTGCCCCATATAGAGTGCGTCTGTGTGAGTGAGTGTGTGCCCAGCGATGGATTGGCGCCCTGTCCTTGGTCTATCTGCCCAGCGCCCGAGATGTTCTCCCCTGGATGGGCATGGGGAACCCCACCACGACCCTAATAGAGGATAAAGCACGCACCACTTAGTAAGTCTTAATAAGTGGTGTGCACGACATAAGTAAAAAAAAAAATTTTTTTTTGTTTTTTTGCTCATGTCCTTTTAGGGGCTGCGTACTTTCACAAACATTCATTCACGAGATATTAAGTGGTGCGCACGAGATATTATGTGAATCATAATCTGACAATAAACAGACATGACGCGCTGTTACAACGATAGCGTTTCCACTGGGACATGCGCTCTCCGACACTATGGCTGTTTGACAGATCCATATATAAATAAATAACACAAATATAAACGTTTCTTTCTAGGAATCCTTCTAGGAATGTCACTCCGGAACGCCGTATAGTGCTGAGTTCGACCGAAACTCGTTTGCATGTTCTCCCCGTTGCTTGTTGCTTGGGAATTTCGTTTTACCCCCAAAACAGTTTTGCATTGGAGTTAAACGTGGCGATAACACGACTGGATTTCACATGTCTTATAATAATGTCTTATTTTGAAAGACAGGCCGCTGTATTTGCTGAGATGAACGTAACCGCTGTTCTTCCGCAGATACACGTATGGAAAAACGGATGTTTTCTAAGAATCACGCCTGCGTTTGTGCACATGTGACTGTGTACCGCATTGTGAATGTTTTACATTCGAACCAAATCGGAAATGTGAATCAATTGATTCCCTGAAGATTCCTAGAAAGCATCCGTTTTTCCATAAGGGAAGAACACCGGTTACGTTCATCTCATCCTACACATGGACACTTCATCTCAGCAAATACAGCGGCCTGTCTTTCAAACTAAGACATTATTATGTGAAATCCAGTCGTGTTATCGCCACATTTAACTCATTTTTAATGAAATTCCCAAGCAACAAGCAACGGGGAGAACATGCAAACGAGTTTCGGTCGAACTCAGCGCTATACGGCGTTCCGGAATTACATTCCTAGAAAGTAGGGGTGTATTCAACTACAGATTTTCGTAGTCGAATCGTATTCGTCAGATTTTCCCTATAGTCGACTGATCGTCAAATCAGTTCAAATTTCACCACAAGATGGCGCTATAAGCATAGTTTTTAAAAAAGATTTTTTTAATATATTTTACTTGTTTTTCTAACAAAAGAAAACCTCTTTTTTTGTTTTTGTTTTTTCTTTTTTTTTCTAGAAATTAGGATGATTTTATTTGACAAAAGGCTATATATATAACGAAAACAAAGACATTTCATGTAAAAACTAATGCTTAGCAGCAGCCATGGGCGCCCCCATGTGGTCAAAATCGTACATTCGACTATGAGGTTCATAGTCGACTACGGTTCTCCGAATCGAATCGTCGAATCAGCGAATATTGCAGCTCACCCCTACTAGAAAGATTCCTAGAAAGAAACGTTTATTTACATTCGTGTTATTTATTTATCTATGGATCTGTCAAACAGCCATAGTGTCGGAGAGCGCATGTCCAGTGTAAACGCTATCGTTGTAACAGCGGTGCGCACGACATAAGTTCCTCTCTAAAAAATTTTTTGCTCATGTCCCTTTAGGGGCTCCTTATGAAAGAGATGTGTTTTGAGTTGTTTCTTGAAGATACACAGTAACTTCTCACTATGGACAGTGTTGGGAAGATTGTTCCACCATTTAGTGGATTATTTTTACGTTTTAGTTAAACACCTTTTTTAATTGCAATGATATAACCGATTTGCACCCCCCCCCCCCCCTTCTGCACACTTAAGGGAACAGTTCATATTTCCATTTTCAAGCATTTGAATTCTCATATTTTGGCGTTGGGTAGGGTTTAATCCTCGATGTTTTTCTCATACATCTGACTTTTATACGCTCTGTAAGTTTTATTCTTTTTTACAGCTGTTCAGTTATTGGTTTCTTATAGTTTTACATATACAAAAATTGAGCTCATTCATGTTTTGAGGTACGTTTTGTTAAGCGTGTCGTTTCATTCTGTTGTTTCCTGAGTTTATTTAAATGGATGTTCATTCAAAACAAAAGAAAAACCCCATAAAATTAGGTTTTAACTCTGAACTTTAAAATCTTTCAAATAAGTACAACAGAGGTTGCTTTTATTCATTCATTCATTATCTCCCGCTTTATCCTCTATTAAGGTCGCGGTGGGGTTCCCCATGCCCATCCAGGGGAGAACGTCTCGGGCGCTGGGCAGAATCACACAGACACACTCTATATGGGGCAATTTTTGAGAATTCAATTGACTTGATCCATGTTTTTGGACTGTGGGAGGAAACCGGAGAACCCGGAGGAAACCCACGCAGACACAGGGAGAACATGGAAACTCCACCCAGATGGGGATTCGAACCGGGAATCCCTAGTGC
The DNA here is from genome assembly GCA_019802505.1 of Corydoras sp. C115. Taxonomy (NCBI): domain Eukaryota; kingdom Metazoa; phylum Chordata; class Actinopteri; order Siluriformes; family Callichthyidae; genus Corydoras; species Corydoras sp. C115. The sequence continues at coordinate 31,922 of JAFMOC010000839.1, read as the reverse complement.
TGAGAGGCTAACCACTAAGTTTAACTTACTTGCTTTTAGTTTAACTAAATTTCAACTGTGAGTTACAGTTTTTCTCTATTGCCAAAACACAAAACCCAGTATTCTAAACCAAATGACCAGTTACTGTACCTAAACACATTTAGTAAAACTACCCCCCATTTGCCACAAACACAATTCACCTGTAGACATTGTTCACAAAACCCATCCCCTTTTTCTCAAAACTCTAAACACATTTTGACTTGCTAAAACACATTTTGCACATATCTCTGCTCCAATATGCATTGTGAAGCTCAAGTGATGCAAAATGCCACCCACAGTCAGCAAAACCTGAACACAATCAACATACCTGGTCTCATTCAGTAAACACAACGACTCATAATTGAAAACACCCGTTGCAAATGATGTGACCACACCTATATAAGTCAGTTTGCTGAAGGTTCCAAACAAAAATGGATGATCAAGGCAGAAGAAGAGGAGTTCGTGGCAGAGGAGGGAGAGGAGAGGGCCGAGGAGTGGGTCAAAGAGGGTGAGAAGCAGTCCAAAGAGGAGCAGGCCAAGGAGGGAGAGGAGTTCGTGTCAGAGGAGGGAGAGGAGCGGGCCGAGGAGGGAGAGGAGCGGGCCGAGGAGTGGGCCAAAGAAGGCGAGAAGCAGTCCAAAGAGGAGCAGGCCAAGGAGGGAGAGGAGTTCGTGTCAGAGGAGGGAGAGGAGCGGGCCGAGGAGGGAGAGGAGCGGGCCGAGGAGTGGGCCAAAGAGGGCAAGAAGCAGTCCAAAGAGGAGCAGGCCAAAGAGGGAGAGGATTTCGTGTCAGAGGAGGGAGAGGAGCAGGTCAAGGAGGGAGAGGAATTCGTTCCAGAGGAGTTTGTGTCAGAGGAGGGAGAGGAGCAGGTCAAGGAGGGAGATTAGCGGGCCGAGGAGTGAGCCAAAGAGGGCAAGAAGCAGTCCAAAGAGGAGCAGGCCAAGGAGGGAGAGGAATTCGTGCCAGAGGAGTTCATGTCAGAGGAGGGAGAGGAGCAGGCCAAGGAGGGAGAGGAATTCGTGCCAGAGGAGTTCGTGTCAGAGGAGGGAGAGGAGCAGGTCAAGGAGGGAGAGGAGCAGGCCGAGGAGTGGGCCAAAGAGGGCAAGAAGCAGTCCAAAGAGTAGCAGGCCAAGGATGGAGAGGAATTCGTTCCAGAGGAGTTTGTGTCAGAGGAGGGAGAGGAGCAGGTCAAGGAGGGAGAGGAGAAGGAGGGCGAGCAAGACTACGCATTTTCATTACAGATGAAATGAGAGCAACAGTCATTGACCACATCATTGTCCACGGCATGACAATGACCGAAGCGGGACAAAGAGTCCAACCTAACCTCAGCAGATTCTCAGTGGCCACCATTATTCGGGTCTTCAGAGAACACAACAGGTACTGTATGTACTAGGTTTTTAGTCACTCCTGTGCACTAGATGTTCACAGTATACAGTACTATAGTGGAGTGCACCTACATACAGACAAGTGCAATCATGGTTACAGTAAAAGTGTGTACTGCAAGGACCATTTCTGACCAAATGACTATGTTTGTTTCTCTAGAGTTGAAAGATTGCCATTTGCAGGTGGGAGGCCTTCAAGATTCACACCAGCCCAATAGGTCCTCATTGTGGATATGGTTCGGGAGAACAATGTGATGAGACTACGGGAGATACAGGAGAGGATCATTGGTGACAATTTGAACTTTCAGAACATTGACAATGTCAGCCTGACAACCATAGACAGAGTCTTCAAGCGGCAGAGAGTACGCATGAAGCAGGCCTATAGGGTACCCTTTGAGCGCAACTCTGACAGAATAAAACACCTTCGTCACCAGTATGTGCAAGTAAGTACGGTACAATCCATGTACACGGTGGCCTACAGTACTTTACATGCAATACTATACTACCATACTGTAATGTGCTGTATTGACTGTCTGTCTGAACACCTAAAAAGACTATTTGTTTCCACAGAGGATCTTCGAGAAGAGCCCATGAATTTATATTTGTGGATGAGGCTGGCTTCAACCTCAAAAAAAGGAGGAGGAGAGGCCGTAACATCATAGGACGAGAGCTATCGTTGATGTGCCCGGCCAACGTGGAGGAAACATCACTCTCTGCGCTGCCAAGAGTTCTAGAGGGCTTCTCCACCGGCATACTGAACTTGGTGCCTACAACACTGAGCTCACCTTCCTAGAAGAGCTCAGAGATGTTTTGCATGACAATGACCACCCGAATGCTGGGCCAGCTGATCACCATGACCAGCAGAGTCCTGGGCTGGCTGATCTTCCCGAATATGTCATCCTCTGGGACAATGTTAGTTTCCATCGCAGTATCCAGATCAGAGAGTGGTTTAACATCAACCAGCAATTTATTAATGTGTGTCTGCCACCCTACTCTCCATTCCTAAACCCAATAGGAGAGTTCTTCTCATCATGGCGCTGGAAGGTCTATGACCGCCAACCTTACACCAGAACCTTCTCAGGGCTATGGACCTGGCCTGTGATGTGGCTGTGAAGGCATTCCAAGGTTGGGTGCGGCATGCCAGGACATTCTTCCCACGTTATTTGGCTATGGACAATATTGCCTGTGACGTTGATGAGGTCCTATGGCCCGACCCAGCCCAACGACGTGATGCCGCCCAATGATTTCACTGTCAACATACAACATACTGTGGCAATTTACATGTACAACATACTGTAATAAAATAAATCGCATCCTGAACATTGTGTTTGATTGTTACTGTACTGTATCTATTGTGTGTAATGGATCCTCCATGGAGTTTACAGTACTCATTTCTGCATTGAGTTGTGATAGTACTGCATTTTCTGCATTATTCATTATTCCTATGAAATGCACAAATCTATAGTAAATGCCCAATACATATTTGAGAATTAATAAGGGTTGCTCAAATGCATCCTGGCAGTTGTGAAACTGTTAAAAGAAAATTCATTTATTCATTATCTCCCGCTTTATCCTCTATTAGGGTCGCGGTGGGGTTCCCCATGCCCATCCAGGGGAGAACGTCTCGGGCGCTGGGCAGATACACCCAGGACAGGACGCCAATCCATCGCTGGGCACACACTCACTCACACAGACACACTCTATATGGGACAATTTTGAGAATTCACACATATTTTTGGTAATGTGGTTAATGATACTCAGTAGTGTGTACATTTTTGCAGGCCTTGAGCGGTATTGTATTGTCAAAGTTTGCTTTTGAGCAAATGAGCAACTGTTTTGGTGTGATGGGTTGGTTTTGAGCATATGAGCAACTGTTTTGGTGTGATGGGTTGGTTTTGAGCATATGAGCAACTGTTTTGGTGTGATGGGTTGGTTTTGAGCAAATGAGCAACTGTTTTGGTGTGATGGGTTGGTTTTGAGCATATGAGCAACTGTTTTGGTGTGATGGGTTGCTTTTGAGCAAATGAGCAACTGTTTTGGTGTGATGGGTTGGTTTTGAGCAAATGAGCAACTTTTTTGGTGTGATGGGTTGGTTTTAAAAAGAGACTGTGCGGTTGTGTGTATGTAGCTTTAGAAAAGTGTTTTGTCTTTAGAGTTTGTGAAAAATGAGGGGCAGTATCGGGAAATGTGTTTAAGCAATAGAGAAAAACTGTATATATATGTGTGGTCACATCATTTGCAACGGGTGTTTTCCATTATGAGTCGTTGTGTTTACTGAATGACACCAGGTATGTTGATTGTGTTCAGGTTTTGCTGACTGTGGGGGGCATTTTGCATCACTTGAGCTTCACCATGCATATTGGAGCAGAGATATATGCAAAATGTGTTTAGAGTTTTGAGAAAAAGGCGATGGGTTTTGTGAACAGTGTCTACAGGGGAATTGAGCTTTGTGGTCATTCTGCTTATTGAGCAAAAAGAAATAACTCAAACGCATGCAAGGAAATTTGTAAGGTCAATAAACAGTAAGAAATGATCATCACTGTCAACACATTTGGCAATGATTAGCTTTCAACTTAATAAAAATACTACTCGCCCAACGTGGGGCTCGAACCCACGACCCTGAGATTAAGAGTCTCATGCTCTACCGACTGAGCTAGCCAGGCTGAAGACCCCATATTCAAGCTAGCAGAATGCCTGTCGGTCTTTAAGTTTCAGCTGGTCCAAAAATCGTGACCATGTCTATATCTATGTTGTCATATATAAAGGTGTTTTTTGGGGTTCCTGAATTGTGCTTCGTATAGTCTGGGACTTTTTTATCACCTGTCTTTTCCCTTCTCAATGTATTACATCTGATCTTAAACACCAAATAGAATTTAAAAATAAACTGTTAATAGAGAGCTCCAGTAAGCAGGTTAAAACCACAGTGTACAGTCACAAGTCTTATCAAACTTATGGTAATATTTAATCAGTAATCTATTAAAAATAATATTTCTATAGTGTTATTTATCAGGGTGGCATGGTGGCTTAGTGGTTAGCACGTTCGCCTCTCAGCACTAGGGATTCCCTGTTCGAATCTCCATCTGGGTGGAGTTTCTATGTTCTCGCCGTGTCCGCGTGGGTTTCCTCCGGGTTCTACGGTTTCCTCCAACAGTCTGAAAACATGGATCAAGTCCATTGAGTTCTCCAAATTGCCCCATATAGAGTGTGTATGTGTGAGTGAGTGTGTGCTCAGCAATAGATTGGCGCCCTGTCCTGGGTGTATCGGGCCAGCTCCCGAAACGTTCTCACCTGGATGGGGAACCCCCCCGTGACCCTAATATAGGATAAAGCGGAAGATAATGAATGAATTATTAGTATCCATGTTCTCCTCGTGTCCATGTGGGTTTCCTTCGGGTTCTCTGGTTTCCTCCCGCAGTCCAAAAAACATGAATCAAGGTCGATTGCATTAACCAAATTGCCCCATATAGTGTGTGTCTGTGTGAGTGAGTGTGTTCCCAGTGATAGATTGGCGCTCTGTCCTGGGTGTATCTGCCCAGAGTCTGAAATGTTCTCCCCTGGATGGGCATGGAGACCCCTGGGGAGAACGTGGTATGTTTTGTCTGTCCACTACATAATTCAATTACAACTTATACCTACATTAGACATTAGAAGAAAATCTAAAGAACAGATAGATACAGCAAACAACTAAATTTTCATTAAAATTTCATTAAAAAAACATTTATGATAAGTATTGTAAACAGAAGCAGAATGACATTCTTGACCATGTCACCTTGTTTTATGGTGTAATGGTTAGCACTCTGGACTCTGAATCCAGTGCTCCGAGTTCAAATCTCGGTGGAACCTGTGTTGACTTTAAAAAATGATTTCTGAAAATTATCTAGTAGATATAAAGGACAAAAACCTTTTAATTTACTGTCTTCATCCATTAAACTGCATTTCGAAGGCAAAAGTATTTTTTACACTAGTTATTATTTAGAACAGTATTTTGATAATTAAATTTGCTGTTTTTTTTGCTGATCTAGCTTAGTTGGGAGAGCGTAAGACTGAAGATTTACATTACATTTACATTTAGTCATTTAGCAGACGCTTTTATCCAAAGCGACTTACAAATGAGAACACCACAAGTCAGAAGCCATGGAGAAAACCAACTATACTGTAAGTTCATCAAACCTGATTGTTATTCGAAGCTGCGCCCCCCCCCCCCCCTTTTTTTTTTTTTATAACAGGTATTTGGTAAATAGATGCGTCTTAATTCTGATCTAAAGATCTAAAGGATCCTGGTTCGAGACAATTACCAATATAACAATTAACACATATGCTAGACAAATAAAATCTAAAGAACAGATTGAATACAGCAGAACATTTTTAAAAACTGTATAAATAAGGATTGTAGACAGAACTTGTTTCAGTCAAAGGTTTGTGTAAAAAATTGTGTTTTATTATTATTAGTGTTTTTACTATTTCAGCAGTTGTCTCTTTTAAAGAGCAGACTTTGAACCTTTTATGTTTTCATGCAATCCAGGACAGAGTGGTGATAGTGAAATGACACAATCTGAAAGTGTTTTGTAATAAACTGATATATTTTCTGTATGTATAAAATTGGATTAAATTTTAAATGGATCCTACATTTTGAAACATCAAAGAGACCTCTCTCTGTGCATCAACATCAGAATTTAACATTTTACAAACCTTAAAGAGGATCTGATGAAAACCAAAAACTGTATAATACAAATATTTTTATTATCTAATGATGGATTTCAGTGTCCACTATGTTTGTGGCCGTGAGGTAGTAAGTAATGAAGTGAATGCACTTTACAGAGTATTTCTGTCATTTAATATACTTTACTTCTACATTACATTTGGTAGACACTTTTATCCAAAGCAACCACAGGGTTTATCACAACAATGAGGATTAAGGGTCTTGCTCGAGGACCAACAGTGGTAACTTCAGATTCCATCCCATCCCACCTTCTTCAATCCATTGCCTCCTCCATCACACCAGCTTTCACACACATCATTAACTCCTCTCTCACGTCAGGGACTTTTCCAAATTGTTTTAAACAAGCCATAGTCAAACCCCTACTCAAAAAAACCTACGCTCAACCCAAATTTGGTCGAGAGCTACAGACCTGTTTCTTTTACCTTTCCTGTCTAAAACACTTGAACGGGTGGTATCCACACAGGTCTCCAAATTTCTTAATCAGAATAATCTCCTTGATCCCAATCAATCCGGTTTTAGATGTGGTCACTCCACGGAGACAGCATTGCTCTCTGTGATTGACTCACTTAAATCTGCCAAAGCCAAATCTCAATCCTCGGTCCACATTTTGTTAGACCTTTCTGCAGCTTTTGATACAGTAAATCATCGGATTCTACTGTCCACTCTAGCAGAATTAGGCTTTTCTGATACGACACTTGAATGGTTCCGATCCTATCTCACAGGAAGGACCTTCAAAGTGTCATGGAATGGGGAGATCTCTAACTCTCACCAAGTACGCACTGGTGTGCCTCAGGGCTCTGTACTTGGTCCTCTCCTCTTCTCTCTTTACATGACATCACTGAGCACAGTCATCCAGGCGCATGGTTTCTCTTACCACTGCTATGCTGATGACACTCAACTTCATCTGTCTTTTGCCCCTGATGACACCACCATCTCAAATCGGGTATCTGCATGCCTCTCCGACATATCTGTCTGGATGAAGGGCCGTCTTCTCAAATTAAATTTGAAAAAACAGAGCTTCTCATTATCCCTGCTAAACCCTCAATCCATCACAACCTGACCTTCCAAATTGATGGCTCCACAATCTCCCCAACTGATTCGGTCCGGAACCTTGGGTTCACTATAGACTCCCACCTTAAACTCTCTGATCATGTGATCAAAACCGCCCGTTCTTGTAGATTCCTTCTTTATAACATAAGGAAGATCAGACCCTTTCTGACTGAACATGCTACCCAACTGCTTGTTCAAGCCCTAGTCTTATCCCGGCTTGATTATTGTAATGCACTTCTTGCCGGTATCCCAACTTCCACCATCAGACCTCTTCAACTAATTCAAAACTCTGCAGCCCGACTCGTGTTTAACCAGCCCAAGCGAACTCATGTCACTCCATTACTCACTTCCCTCCATTGGCTTCCTGTAGCTGCTCGCATTCAGTACAAGTCGCTGACTCTGGCATACAGAACCATTTCTGGATCTTCCCCCTCTTACCTTCACTCTATCTTTTCAAAATACACTCCGACTCGTTCACTTCGCTCCAGTGAGGATTGTCGCCTGGCGATTCCACCTCACCGAGGAGCTAATTCTCATTCTGTGGCGTTCACCACTGCAAAATGGTGGAACGATCTTCCCAACTCTGTCCGTAAGGCAGAATCTCTAAACAGTTTTAAGAAACTACTTAAGACGCATCTATTTACCAAATACCTGTTATAAAAAAAAAAAAAAAGGGGGGGGGGGGGGGGTGGCGCAGCTTTGAATAACAATCAGGTTTGATGAACTTACAGTATAGTTGGTTTTCTCCATGGCTTCTGACTTGTGGTGTTCTCATTTGTAAGTCGCTTTGGATAAAAGCGTCTGCTAAATGACTAAATGTAAATGTAATGTAAATGTAGAACTGATGATTCACTACATGGGTATTTCATTAAAACAATAAGGCACAAGAGGGCGTGCATTACTGTGAATAATTCACAGAAAAGAAGTGTTGTTGAGACATTTATAAAACGAGTAGTACCAGTCCTTGTCTGATTGGCTAAGTCATTTGTCCAGCCATGACATAATTGGTAATAATGCACACTTCTGACCACTTGAAACCGGAAACTGTTGCAGAAGACCAGTATATTAACATTTTTTCTATCAGTTAATGCATTTATGCATTATATTTTATTATAGTGTGTTTGTAACACCACTTCATGTTCCTGTGGTTTATTCACAAAAATGAACACCCTCTCATGTCTATTTTTATTTATTAAACACAACCTTGGATGCATATATGCATATATATATATATATATATATATATATATATATATATATATATATATATATATATATATATATATATGTGTGTGTGTGTGTGTGTGTGTGTGTGTGTGTGTGTGTGTGTTTGTGTTTCCACAAAATGCTTACATTTCCACAGAACCAATATATGATCACAATAAATCAATAAAAGACTTGGCTTTTAACACCACCATTTACTATAAACAGTTCAAGAAATGTATTTTAACTATACATTAAATACTAGTGTTTTTCAGAGTAAAAACACACCTGTCATTCAATTGACTGTAGCAACTTATATGAATAAATGTAAAAAGTTCAAAACTTTACTTTGTGTCATTAAATCATCAAGAGTGTAAATTGGCAATATGTAACAACAGCACAACTCAGTGTTATCCTGAGTGCGGGGTTACTGATTCAGTTCTGACTGAATGTACCGGTACATTATTGAACTTTCTCCTTAACTAAACCATCTTTCAAACAATGATCAATACAGGAATATGGTTTCTCTTATGAGTGAATGCACTGATGACGTTTCAGATTACCCTGCTGAGTAAAACTCTTCCCACACTGTGAGCAGGAATATGGTTTCTCTCCTGTGTGAATGCGCTGATGACGTTTTAGATGACCCTGTTCAGTAAAACTCTTCCCACACTGTGAGCAGAAATATGGTTTCTCTCCTGTGTGAATGCGCTGATGTGATTTTAGATTACTCTGTTTAGAAAAACTCTTCCCACACTGTGAGCAGGAATATGGTTTTTCTCCTGTATGAATGCGCTGATGAAGTTTTAGATGACTCTGCTGAGTAAAACTCTTCCCACACTGTGAGCAGGAATATGTACTCTCTCCTGTGTGAATGCGCTGATGACGTTTTAGATTACCATGTTCAGTAAAACTCTTCCCACACTGTGAGCAGAAATATGGTTTCTCTCCTGTGTGAATGCGCTGATGACGTTTTAGAGTTCTCTGCACAGTAAAACTCTTCCCACACTGTGAGCAGGAATATGGTTTCTCTCCTGTGTGAATGCGCTGATGTGATTTTAGAATACTCTGTTCAGAAAAACTCTTCCCACACTGTGAGCAGGAATACGGTTTCTCTCCTGTGTGAATGCGCTGATGACTTTTTAGATGACTCTGCTGACTAAAACTCTTCCCACACTGTGAGCAGAAATATGGTTTCTCTCCTGTGTGAATGCGCTGATGACGTTTTAGAGTTCTCTGCACAGTAAAACTCTTCCCACACTGTGAGCAGGAATATGGTTTCTCTCCTGTGTGAATGCGCTGATGTGATTTTAGAATACTCTGTTCAGAAAAACTCTTCCCACACTGTGAGCAGGAAAATGGTTTCTCTCCTGTGTGAATGCGCTGATGACTTTTTAGAGTACTTTGCACAGTAAAACTCTTCCCACACTGTGAACAGGAATATGGTTTCTCTCCTGTGTGAATGCGCTGATGACTTTTTAGATGACTCCGGTGAGTAAAATTCTTCCCACACTGTGAGCAGGAATATGGTTTCTCCCCTGTGTGAATGCGCTGATGTGTTTTAAGACCAGATTGAGTTGTAAAGATTTTTCCACACTGCACACAGAAAGAGTTTTTTGCTTTGATGGATATACACTGGTGTTTTTTGAGTTCAGTAATTTTGGTAAAAGTTTCATCACAACTTAAGCAGTTATTTTTCTTCTTGGTCATGTCTTGGTGATGATGCAGCGAGGTCATGTAGGGTTCTGCTTCTGTTTAAAAAACAATTTGTGAGAGTCAGACAACTAATTCAGTAATTAAACATGTAAACAATATAGGAAAATAACAAACCAAGTCCTTGGTTTGTATAACTGGGACTGTAACTGCCTACTTGAGCAGTTTATATTTTTAATTGTATTTTATGGTTCCTGCCTATTTAAGAACATTGACAATGTACGTTTCTAAGGTTACAAGGCTTCAAATGTTCCAAAGTTAGAATTAAGGGGTTAAAGTGTTTATTAAGGAGTCGAGGAGCAACAAGAAGTAACATGAAGCCATATGCTCTCTTTAATATTTAATGCAGCCAATGAGTACTTACGGTTGGGTGTAAGGTTATGTACAAAGTTAAGGTACAAACTCAAGAATAAACCTAATCAGTTTTGGCAAGAATATTTCTGCTGGCAACTTTAAATCGGAGAGAGCTACACTAAGAACTCAATGCTTCAGGAAACAGCATAGTAAGAACTCAATGCTTCAGGAAACAGCATAGTAAGAACAGCACAAGAGGCTAGTGGTTTGTAGTAGCCAAGAAGATAGAAGATGACAAATAGTGATAATGAGTGTGCTGATGTGAGTAGTGAGCAGAGCCGCACGCTCATAGAGTCAAGATTAAGCGTCAAGGATGAGCCACAGTCCCATTCTAACATGCATTCACAAGTGACTAATTGTCCAAAAGGTCATGACTCAATTCCTCTACAAAAGACCAAAGAGTCTGCAAGATGACGGAGAAGGGTCAAGAACTGTACGACGCGCAAGTAAGTAGAATTGAACGTCATTTCAGTGCAGTATATTGCTCGAACTTTGACACCCACGCTTGTCCTCCCTTAGTTAAAGGGGGCAATTTGGCTAACAATCCATCCATGTCCCTATGATTCCATGGACGGTAAACTTGTTGGCCAGTCTGTGTAGTTATTAGTGGATATTGAGAAACTGTAAAAATCCCCGCTTGTACTGTGTCCCGGCTTTCTTCATACTCCTCACATTCCCTTTCACTATCTCTATCTTTATACGTACATGACTGTCCGTCTTGGTCATCAAAATCATCCGTCAATTTACCACAAATCAGTCCTTCCTGTACTACCAGCCGTACATTTTTGGAGTTTTGTAACTTCCCTTCTTCCTGTTGTTTCTGCACACAGTCATCACTATCGGAACTTTGGGTTACTCTATTCATTAAGCTTTTATCTTTTTGATCCCCTGTCATTTCCATGGGGATATGTTGTCTACATGTATACGGGCCTCCAATCTCATTTACCGAGCGTGCAGGAGTGTGTCCCCATTGTGCTTGTGTGTTCCACGTGTCTGATGGGTTTATTGGAGGTTCAGCTGGTACATTTGTACATCTATCAGGGTATTGTTGATCTGTGAGTTGTAGTACAATCGTGGAGTCCTCTGGATCTGGCCTGTGTTTAATATGTAATTGTAGGTTTGCCACTTGATCCTGTAATTGTTTTATAACCGTTTGTTGGTCTAATTCCTCCGGTATATCTAAGGTACCTTTTTTGATCTCTAAATGTCCACTTTCTATATTCAATAAAGGAGTTTGCACTACTGTTTGTGTACAGGCTTGTGGTACCTGAGGATAAATCGGTCTGTATGGTAGTGGGGGTTGTGTGGGAGTTGTTAAATTTATGAGGGGACCTGTTGGTGTGTCTAGTTCTAAAGACAGAGCTTTATTACTTTGCACTGGTGAAGTTAAGGTCTCATCCTGTTTTAATGTACTTTGTGTGGGTGTTTCGGGGGGAGTCTCTTGCTTTGGTTTATCTTTAGTTTGCCTTTCTAATTCCACCCTCATATGTGTCAGGAGCAACAGACAATGTGAATTTTGTTTATTCACCTCGTCCAATGTCCTTTTAAGTTTACCAAACCGATACGATCCCCCTTGTTCCCAATCTTTCTCAGCTTTCTCATAATGATATACCTTTGTCCTATCCTCCTGAGTAGGAGCTGGGTCTGAGTTTCCAGGCATCAGGCCTCTTATTTGCCATGATGTAAACAATGTTGTCGAATGTTTCTGCACTTTTGGTCTTTTATTTGGTTCTGTGACAGAGGCTATTCTTTCCCATACTTTTTCCATAAACTCTTCAGTGTTCATTTTAGTTTGATTTATATTTATTTTACTTAATTACAACACAATCACCCCGTCCAACATGGAACTTAAGTTCCCAGTTGATGTCCCTTAATTGACAAAGTTATTAGCCAAGCTTCTACCTTCTCAGGCGGACTAAAAGTCCTTTGTCAATGGTAACATACAACTGAGCCCTTCTGTTAAGTTCCTCTATATAAATATATCGCCGAGTGGTTTCGTAGCATGAGTTTCGGCCACACGGGTTTATATTAGAGCTGAGGATTGATATAATTACACAATATATTTATATAACAATATATAACAGCAATTTAAACAAGACCGGTCACACAAATTGTACACTTGTAAATAAAGCAAAAGCAAAGCTAAACGATCAACGTGACGTTTTTTACCATGGAATGCTCCACTGTTCACCGTCGTCACGATGCCCTAGTCAGCAGTGTCCTACGTAATATAGGCTTCGGGTGATCTGTGGCCGCCCTGCGTCGCCCCGCCTCAACCGGAGACGCAAAGCCTAGTTCAGAGCAGCAACTGAACTAGTGATTGAATTTTCCCTAATTCAGTCCCTTGGACTCCCAGAGCCAAGATTTACTAACTTAAAGGACTAGGGGTGTCTCGGTTTCCCCCGTTCACGCCCTTTCTTTCCATCTGAACCTCGTCGAAACCGTGATTGTTCAGTTCCTATGTGTCCAGTCAACTTAATTAACAGGGACAATAAGCCTCGTAGACAATACAGTTCTGTTTTCAGTGCTCCCTACCCTACCAGCATAATAATAAGATTTACTTTTGCTCGACGATCAGCTCTGTTAACGTTGGGTTATCGAATCACAGATTCTCGCCATCCAGAAACAAACCACTACCCCAAACAGTAATTTCAAAAACTTACCTTTGTTCGCTGATGAGCACTGTTAACGTTGGGTTATCGAATATAAATTCTCACCAATCAGTAACAAACCACTACCACAAAATAGTACATTTTAATGCAAGTTACTGAATAGACAACCAAGTGTACAGAAAAATCATCAATGGCAGGCAACCACAAAAGATTAGAGAGCTCTGACCGAAGTCCTCTAGTTCGTCCATTTAAGTCCATCAGGAGGGCGTGACTTGCTTCTTCTGTGTGTGCGCCCCCTCCAAACAACAGTCTTTTTTTTTCATGTGTACATTGACCAAAACATCTCTATCTTATAACCCATCTGGTCCTGCTTTCTGGCCCCCTCAGGGGTATGAATTTATGACAGGTTCTTGTTGACAGTTCCATTATTCAAATCTCTCTGCTGACCCTGCAACAGGACATTCATACTCTTTCCCATGCTCATTCATCAAATAGTCATTTTCTCTGTTCCCTGAACTATTCAACTCATCATGAGTTTTACTTTAAATTATTACTTTTACTAAATTACTTAAAAGTATTATAAAAACCTAACAGTTCCTGATCAAGATACATGTTGTGGAATCAATATCTGTCAAACAGTGACACAGAAGTTAGTTCATCAAGCAATGACTATTCAAGATACAATGAATACTCAAGTGCATGGTCTTGAAGAGACAAGGTCAGCCAAGAGAAGCATCCGCCCTCGAAGCAGTAAGATTTCAACTTATTCCCATCGAACTTCTGCTAGCAAAAGAGTGCACCTGCCGAAGTTGCTGCCAATGAAGCTACCTTGCAGTACTGCTAGAGCAAGAACATCATATAGAAGAACTGCAGAGGCTGACAGCTGAAGCTACCCAGCTAAAGGCTTAACAGGAAGCTGAAGCTGCCCAGCAAAAGGCTAAACAGGAAGCTGAAAATGTAGAAAGACAAAGAGTGCTAGAAGCCAAGCGCAGAGAATTAGCACGTCTGAGTTCATTAAGGAACTGAAGGCTGCTAAGGCACGGCAGCAAGTATATGAACAACGTTAACGTTCATGTCGATCATCTAAAAGGAGTCAATGCTCAGATGATGAAATAGATAAGCTGCTTCATCAATCTGTTCCTGTGAAGGGTGGAAAGGAAATCAAGCAGGAACTAAGTCCACCACGTTATTCTTTCCCACCACAAGCTGTTATAAATCCAGCTGAAGACAACATGGCAGCTCTTATTAGAGTGCTTACAGAATCGATGAATGCTAGTCACATTCCCTTACCAAAAACAACATTATTCAGAGTTGATCCACTTCGGTATAATGACTGGAAGGTGTCCTTTCAGACGCTTATTGACAGGAAGAACATACCAGATGAAGAAAAGATATATTATCTACGAAAAATGTGAGTGGAACTGCGAAGAAGGCCATAGAGGGTTACTTCCTGCTAGAAACTGAGTCAGCCTATTTTGAAGCATGGCATATCCTAGAGGAAAATCCATTCATCCTTGCCAAAGCCTTTAGAGATAAGATCGAAGCATGGCTATGTTCCAAGGGTAGTCTAGAACTTCAAGAAATTGTTGACTTCCTTCGTAGTTGTGAGGCTGCAATGTCTCAAATTAAAGGTCTCAAAGTGCTTAACGACTGCAATGAGAACCTGAAGATACTTGCTAAACTTCCAGATTGGTTGATTTTAAGGTGGACGTTTCCTTAACGTTTCCAAGCTTCAGCCAGTTTGTCCAGTTTCTAATACGTGAAGCCAAAATCGCTTGTAATCCAACATCTCTCCATAGCCTAAATCCACGTGTAGGATAGAAGCTTAAGGTTACAGTAACAGAAGTCCAAGAGCAAAAGCTTTAATAACAAGCTCAGATGAGAATTCCACCATCATAAACTGTCTTCTGTGAGAAGGTATGGCACAGTTTACCAGATTGTCGTAAGTTTATGAAAAAGACAATCACAGAAAGTTTGCCAAAGGATGAAAAACCAGACCAGCCACAAGATCGACCACCAAGCACATCATGTGAAGCAACATCTCATAGAGTCACCCATACATCTACAATAATTTCGGTGTGGGTCTCTGCTGCGGCTAAGCCAAATCATGAAGTTCTTGTGTATGCACTTCTTGATACACAGAGTGACACGACATTTATACTTGAAGAGACTGCAAAGGCACTCAACGTAAGAAGTGAACTTGTTCAGTTGAGACTTTCTACGCTGGCTCAAGAAATACAGTTGTGCCATGTAAAAACTGACTAGTTTACAAGTAAGATGGTTCTTTTCAGATAAGATAATCCCACTTCCTGTGACTTATTCCAGAGAGTTTATTCCTGCAAACAGAAATCATATTCCTACACCGGAGACAGCAAAGTTATGGACTCATCTTGAACATTTTGCAGATGAGATTGCCCCTCAGCAAAGCTGTGAAGTTGGCCTGTTAATTGGTTACAATTGTCCTCAAGCTCTAGTACCAAAACAAGTGGTGACTGGTGAAGAAAATCAACCCTTTGCAAAGCAAACAGATCTGGGGTGATGTTATGGGAGTTTTTTAACCGGTCCAGATCTGACGAATGCCTTGGTGGGAGTTCTGTTTCGCTTCTGAAGAGGTCAGATTGCAATCATGTGTGACATAGAGCACATGTTTCACCAGTTCCATATGAAGACAGAAGACCAAGACTAAAGTTGACAGCACAAATATTCTTGGCAATACTGATTAGGTTTATTCTTAAATTGTACCTTAACTTTGTACCTAACCTTACACCCAACCCTAAGAACTATAACATAAATCATAATCATAACATAAACAAATGTACAATGAGCAATTTCTACATTGTAAACTATTAATCTTAAGAATGATCCTTTGTTTGTTTAACCACACAAATTCACGAATATACATCTTGACTTAGAACCACAATTACATATTAATTCACCTTAATACTAGGAAAGGTAATAAACTTTATGTAAACACAAATAGTATACAAACAAAACACAAACCTCATTGGCTGCATTAAATATCAAAGAGAGCAAATGGCTTCATGTCGTGCCGCTGACTCCTTAATAAACTCTTTAACCCTTAATTCTAACTTTGGAACCTTTGAAGCCTTGTAACCTTAGAAACTAACATTGTCAATGTTCTTAATCCAGACATTTTGGAGGCGTGGGTTAAATTCCCACTGCTGACACTTTAAGCTCTTGTATGTTCCTTTAAAAGGGTGCTCTAGTTTGGAGTGGCCCTTATGCATCTTATTTATTTTCTTCATATTCATGTCTGGATGATATTTACCTGATTAAAAAAAAGTGGCTGAGCGATTATAAAGCCCTGGATTTAGGCTCCAGTCTCTTTGGAGGCATGGATTCAAATCGCCAACACATCATTTTTAATGTCACTTAAAACATTGAATGAACATTTATTCCATGTGAATGATACTATTCTGAACAAGACAGTAGGTGATGTATAGAGCCCCAGACATGAAATGGTGAGAATTGAGTTTTCTTTTAAAATCCCCTAAATTTTTTGTCTTTCACACTTTCACACCAAACTCACTACTTCAGAACAATATTTGTCTCCTGTAGCGCTGAGAAGCAGGTAACATGGCTGAGCAGTCTAAGGTGCTGGATTAAGGTTCCAGTCTCTTCGCAGACATGGGTTCAAATCGTACTAATAGCTTTTGTTCATCTCCTTTAAAAGAGATGAGTTCAAGGTTAAAACACCCAGCCAAAGATTTTCAGATTCTTATGTCACTATTGCCCATCGTGACTCCATCCATCCATTATCTTCTGCTTTATCCTCTATTAGGGTCACGGGGGGTTCCCCATGCCCATCCAGGGGAGAACGTCTCGGGCGCTGGGCAGATACACCCAGGACAGGATGCCAATCTATCACTGGCGAACGGTTCCATCCAGTATTCGTAAGCAGAGCCATGGACCTCCAGGAAGCCGGGGGACACCTCAAAAGAAACAGACAAAGGAAGGGAGTTAGAGCTAATAATAAAGCACGGCATTTAATTAATAAGTAATTAATTGACACAGTGCAGCATGTGACTCCGGCATCACTGACTAGAGCAGCATAACTAAAAGAGGCAGATACTGCAGACTCTACATAGTTGAGATGGCGCCCCGGAACAGCATCATTCCAGCGCCACACCCCCCCCATTAATGATGAGGTGGGTAAAGAGGTGAAACGACAGCATACACTGATCAGAGATTACCCCCCCAACACAGCCAAGTCTGAGATCTACATCTTTATCTACAGGGGATTAGTTAAATGCAAGATTAAATAAATGTGTTTTTAATTTATTTTTAAAGATTAATAGTGATTCAGAATCACGAACAGTAACTGGAAGGCTATTCCAGAGTTGAGGAGCCTTGTGGGAGAACGCTCTTCCACCAGCAGTAATTTTATTTATTCTAGGAGCTAAGAGTAGACCAGCACCTTGAGATCGGAGCTCACGTGTCGGCTGGTACAATTGAATCAGCTCACTCAGATACTGTGGAGCCTGGTTATGTAAAATTTTATATGTTATTAATAAAATTTTGTACTCGATACGAAACTTAACTGGTAGCCAGTGCAAGTTTGATAACACAGGAGTTATATGATCAAACTTTCTGGTTTTAGTTAAAACTCTAGCTGCAGCATTCTGCACAAGTTGTAATTTATGTAATGATTTATTAGAACATCCTGTCAGAAGTGAATTACAATAATCTAACCTTGAGGTAATAAAAGCATGAATTAGTTTTTCTGCATCTTGGAGGGAGAGGATATTTCGTAGCTTTGAAATGTTACGAAGGTGAAAAAATGCAATTCTAGTGATATTGCTAATGTGCTTTGTAAAGGAGAGATCTGAATCAATAATGACACCGAGATTATTTACAGATGAACTGGGTCTAATTAAAGAGTTATCAAGGTTTAACATAGTGTTAGAAGCTTTGTTAATTTTGTCCTTGGGTCCAACTATCAGAAACTCTGTTTTATCAGAATTTAGCAGTAGGAAGTTTTTTGACATCCACATTTTAATATCTTGGATGCAGTCCTCGAGCTTAGTGACTGAACAACCATCATTAGGGTTAGCTGAAACATATAACTGTGTATCATCTGCATATGAGTGGAAACTGATTCCATGTTTACGAATAATTGATCCCAATGGAAGCATATATAATGCAAATAGGAGTGGACCCAGAACTGACCCTTGTGGGACACCATATTTAACTTTAACGAGATCAGAATATTGGTTGTTAACACAGGTGAATTGATATCGATCAGTCAGGTAGGATTTAAACCACTGGAGTGCAGATCCTGTAACACCCACAATGTTTTCTAATCTATCAACTAAGATGTTATGGTCTATAGTGTCAAAGGCTGCACTAAGATCTAATAATACAAGAAAAGAGATTTGGTTATTATCAGAGGACAATAATAAGTCATTAACAACTTTAATTAAGGCTGTCTCAGTGCTATGGTGAGACATAAAACCTGACTGAAAAACTTCATGAACGTTATTAGCTAGAAGATGGCGATTCAGCTGGTTGAACACTATTTTTTCTAGGATTTTAGAGACAAAAGGAAGGTTTGATATTGGTCTATAATTGGACAGTATTAGAGGATCTAAATTAGGTTTTTTAAGTAATGGTTTAATGACTGCACACTTCAGATTTTTGGGGACATAGCCTATTTTAAGTGATGAATTTATAATGTTTATAAAAGGCTCTGTGATATTTGGTAGGAGGTCTTTAAGCAGATTTGTTGGTATTGGGTCTAACATACAGGATGTTGTCTTTGATTGTGTAATTAATGAGACAAGCTCTTTTTTAGATATGGGGTTAAAGGTATTTAACTCTTGTACTATATTATTTTCTCTACCACTAGATTTTTCAGAAATCATTGAGGGTTGATTATTGGTTACGCTACACAATGCATTAGATGATTTAAGTCTTATGTTTTCAATTTTATCACTAAAGAAATTCATGAAATCATTGCTGCTGAACTGTGAGTGAATCTGTGAATCTGATTCAGTAGCACTTCGAGTTAATTTGGCAATGGTACTAAAGAGGAATCTTTGGTTGTTTTTGTTGTTCTCTATTAATTCAGAATAATATTTAGTCTTCGCTGCATTGCGTGCATGTTTGTACTCAGTCATACTGTCCTTCCATGCAACCCTAAATACCTCTAATTTAGTTTGTCTCCATTTACGCTCCATGGTTCTAGTGGCTTGTTTTAGGGCGCGTGTTTGATCATTAAACCATGGAACGAGTCTTTTATCTTTAATCCTTTTTAGTTTAAGTGGAGCGAGGTTGCTGTCTAAGGTTGTCTAAGGTTGCAGAAAACGTGTGTTTAAGGTAATCCGCTCTGTTTTCAAGTTCATCGGGTCCTGATGCTTGTTTAATGTTTAATTCGGGTAAATGTTGTAGGAATGACACAGCATTAGAGGGGATGATTGTACGCTTCATGTCATATCGCGGTTTAATGACTGGATCAATATCAATTTCTAAATCGTAGGTTATCAAATAGTGATCGGAGATGACCTCACATAGTGGAACAATAGTTAAATTATTAATGTTAATACCATGTGATAAAACTAAGTCTAATGTATGTTTACAGCGATGTGTTTTACCAACTACACTTTGAGTAATGCCCATGGAATCTAGGATGGAGTCAAAGGCTAATTTAAATGAGTCTAGTGGGTTTTCAAAGTGAACATTGAAGTCACCAACTATTAAGGCCTTGTCTGATGAGATTACTATGTTAGAGAGAAATTCACCAAATTCTTTAATAAACTCTGTATATGGGCCGGGAGGGCGGTATATGGTAATAAGATGCATTAGGTTGGATTTATTCTTCAATGAAGATGAACTGCTTATGTTGAGTACAAGCGCTTCGAAGGATTTTGACTCATACTTATTATTAAGTGTTACATTTATGTTTTCTTTATAGATCGTAGCCACTCCACCTCCTCGTCCACTAAGACGTGGTTTATGAGCATAAGTATAACCAGGTGGAGAGGCATCATTTAATGCTAGGTATTCATTGGCCCTCATCCAGGTCTCTGTGAGACAAAAGACATTTAGAAAGTTATCAGTTATTATTTCTTGAACTAGAGCTGATTTTGATGACAGTGACCTAATGTTTAATAACCCAAGTTTTAACTTAAAAGTGTTTCTTACATTACTTGAGGTTGTATTGATATTAATGAGATTTTTTTGGCACACTTTTTGGACTCTTTTTGTTGTTTTTTGCTCACTGCGATACTTGATAACTGTCTTAATAGTATGGAACCTAGTTATTGTGGGTGACGACTCCTGGCAGTTCGCAGGCAGTTGGTTAGGCCATTCTGTCTGCTGCCTGGCCTTGGCTCTGAATTGTCAATTTTTTTTTTCCTATCTGAAGAAAAAACCCTATCGGCTATGTTATGTGACATGAGCGCAGCACCCTCCCGGGAAGGATGGATGCCGTCCCATTTCAAAAGGCCAGGCCTTCCCTCAAAAGTAGACCAATTATCAATAAAGGCAATGTTGTTCTCTGAGCACCACTTAGACATCCAGCAACGTAGCGACCATAACCTGCTGTAGGTTTCGCCGCCACGCCTAATTGGTAGGGGACCAGAGACAACTACTTCATCAGACATCATTGCAGCGGTTCCACACACCTCAAATTCCTTAATTGTGCTGCATTTTATAACCACACCCATAACAGGGTCACTGAAAGTCTAACTGTGGATAAGCCTTAAAGTGTTTCATGGTCCACATGAGGGTTTTGGTGTCCATTTGGAGGTATGAGTTCAAATCCCACTTCAGACATAATCATTTAAATTCTTTAAAAAATGTTTTTATGCAGCTCTAAAAAGAATGATTTAACTGACAACAGTGAAGAAACAGACAGCAAGAAAGTGTAAAGACCCATTATTCACTTTCTGCTGATTTAAACTCCAACATCTCCACTAATCACAATATATATAATTTATTAACATTTGTTTAATGTAGATTCATTAGTTTTCATTTAACTACAAAATGTGTCTATTTCTTCATTAGGAAGCGTTTTTAATTCGAATAATGGTGGTGTACCAAATGGCGCAACGTACACTACGTATGTACCCTAGGTGTCCGTGTCGGGTATACAGTTTGGAGTGCACTTTGTTACCAAACAATGGCATTTGACATTCTGCCCGGGAATGAAACAAAACCGGACTGAACAAGTGTAACAAAGTAAACCAGATTTTATTTTACAGATTCATTTGAGTATAATTTTAAGTGTAAAACAGTAAACTATTAAACTATTCCTATATTTTATTTTTAAACAGTAAATTTAAAGGAGTTAGTTACTGGTTACCTCGGTTTGGTAGTTTTTAGCGGTTTAAATCTGCAGATGTAGATTCATCCTTATAATCCATTAAGTTTGACAAACAGAACATCCAGTTTATCTGTCAAAATAGATAAGTTTTCGTCTCAGTTTTCCCTCGTTGAGCAACGACACTTTTAACACTTTAGGTGTATTTTTTATCGCCGCCAGAGGGTGCTGTCTGTTTATTGAAACTCATTGTTCATTTTTTTTTAAATCTTGTTTTTTATTTAATTAAATTTTAATATCTTTTTTTTTTTTTTTTTATCTCTGACACATGTGAGTTTTACTAGTGACTAATAAAGATATTTGTAGTGTACAGTTTTTGGTTTTAATCAGATCCTCTTTTAGGTTTGTATAAATACTAAATTCTGATGTGGGTGCACAGGGAGAGGTCACATTGATGTGTTTCAAAATGTAGGATCCATTCATAATTTAATGTAATTTATACATAAAGAAAAATATATCAGTTTATTATAAAACACTTTTAGATTGTGTTATTTCAGTATCATAGGCTTTGTCCTGGATTGCATGAAAATATAAAAGGCTAAAGGTCTGCTCTTTAGACTGGATTTAAAGACAACTGCTGAAATTCTAAAACCACTAATAATATTAAAACACTTAATTCGTACACAAACACTTGACTTAAACACACAAAAATGATTGATTTATTGTGTTGTGCTAACCATTACACCATGGAACCACCAATCAAAAAAATACTTGGTCAAGGATGTCAGTTCTGTTTACAATCCTCATTATACAGCTTTTAAAAAGGTTCAATAAAGTTCTAGCATTGTTTGCTGGATACAATTTTTTCTTTTGATTTTTTTTGTCTAGTATAGGTGTAAACAGTAATTCAATTTTGAACTGGACAGACAAAATGCTACAGCCTGTCAAGTTCCACCAAAACCCAGGATTGAACTAGGGACCTTTGGAGCTTCAGTCTAACATTCTCCCAACTGAGCTATTTCGGCACAAAAATATGGAATATTAATTAGCAAGATACTCTTCCTAATTATGATGGATGTAAAGAATAATTTTGGTTTTAACATACATTTTAATGGAAGAAGATTATAGTAAATTAAAAAGGTTAATGCCATTTATATTTATTAAATGTAATTTCAAAAAACACTGGCTTAGTGGTTAGCACATTTGCCTCTCAGCGCTAAGGATTCCCAGTGGAGTTTCCATGTTCTCCCCGTGTACACGTGGGTTTCCTCTGGGTTCTCCGGTTTCTTCCCACAGTCCAAAAACATGGAACAAGTCAATTGAGTTCTCCAAGCAAATATTTTGCTAGCTTAAATACGGGTCTTCAGCCTGACTAGCTCAGTCGGTAGAGCATGAGACTCTTAATCTTCACTCCATATTTTTAAAACACACTCCAACTCATTTATTTCGCTCTAGTGATGAATGTCACCTGGTGATTCCACCTCACTTTGGGGCTAATTCTCACTCTGTAGTGTTCTCAGCTTAGCCTAGGACAGGCTCCTGAATAAAAAGGAAATCCAGGACACAGTGCAATGTTTCTTTAATGAGACATAAAAATGTATTATGATCTTTATTATAACTGAATTTTCCCCCCAGTGATTAATAAATTATTCTGATTATGATTATGATCATTGGAGAACATGTTACAACGTGGGGGTGTAGCTCAGTGGTAGAGCATTTGACTGCAGATCAAGAGGTCCTCAGTTCAAATCTGGGTTCCACCTTTAAGTACTTAATTCACCACTTTTAATATTCTCCTGTATAAAGTGTACAGCATGTTATAAAGATATTTTTTAGTATAAAGTTATTTCAATAAGTTTATAAATTTTAATAAGTACCCAAAAAGAGACTAAAAACATCTGTTATAGAGATTTAATGTTGCATTATATACAACTGTGTGAACATCAAACTAATCATGGTGTTATGGTTAACACTCAAACTCCTGTTATCAGTGTTCAATTCTTGGAGGCAACTGAGTTTTTTTTGTAGTGATCTCAGTAACACTTATTAATGAAAATCAAAGGGCATTGACCTTTTTTATTTATAGTAATCATCTTCCTCTAAACTATGTTTTAAAGCCAAAACTACTTTTTAAAAATAAGTATTAATTAGAAGGCCGTAAGACTGAAGATCTAGACTAGAGGTAACCAGTTTTATCCCAGGTTTCGACATCCCAACTTAACAGTGTCATGTGTTTTGACTGTTCACTTCATCACTGAATTGCAATTAACACCTAAATTAGACAAAGAAAATTAAAAGAACAGATCAGATAAAGCAAACAATCACTTAATGATTTTTTAAATATATAAACAGTATAATAAGTGTTGTAAACGGAACCGACATTTTTGAGCATGTGCAGCTCTTCCGTGGTTCCATGGTGTAATGGTTAGCACTCTGGACTTTGAATCCAGTGATCCGAGTTCAAATCTCGGTGGAACCTGTTTTTTTTTTCGCTTGTAATGGTGGTTTCTGTTGTATCTATAGAAATCAAAGGGCACAAAACCTTTTTTTATTTACTGTAATCATCTTCCACTAAACTACATTTTAAAGCCAAAAGTACTTTTTACAACAATTATTATTTAGAAGTTGATTTTGCTAATAATATTCATTCTTTTTGTGCCAAAATAGCTCATTTAGGAAGAGCATTAGACCGAAGATCAAAAGATCTTATTTGTCCATGCTCTACAAAGCTCAATAACAATTAATTGGTATTGGATTTAGCCGACAATAACTTGGTATAATGGAGTTGAAAGCTGAGCCTGCTTTTAAAATTTCTTTCAGTAATATCTAATAATGAAATTAAAAGGTTTTATCTTTTTTTATTTTATTGTAACTTCTGTATCTAAGCTGCATTTCAAAGCCTAAAGTAGTTTTTACACCAATCTTATTTATCTTATCTATCTCTGTGCCGAAATTAATATTTAATTAATAGTATTGATCCAGATTACCTTCTTAACAAAAAGCATCATGGCAGTCATTACTATATTTCTTGTGAAGACAAACTAACTTAATATTCCAGTTCAAATTTAAATTTGTGTTTGTATGTTGTACCCTAGGCGGCACGGTGGCTTAGTGGTTAGCACATTCTCCTCTCAGCACTAGGGATTCCCAGTTCGAATCCCCATCTGGGTGGAGTTTCCATGTTCTCCCTGTGTCTGCATGGGTTTCCTCCGGGTTCTCCGGTTTCCTCCCACAGTCCAAAAACATGGATCAAGTCAATTGAGTTCTCCAAATTGCCCCATATAGAGTGTGTATGTGTGCGTGTCTGTGTGAGTGAGTGTGTGCCCAGCGATAGATTGGCGCCCTGTCCTGGGTGTATCTGCCCAGCGCCCGAAACGTTCTCCCCTGGATTAGCATGGGGAACCCCACCGCGACCCTAAAAGAGGAAAAAGCAGAAGATAATAAATGAATGAATGTTGTACCCAATTTTGTCTCTCCATGACATAATTAATTTACAATTATTACCTACATGAGAGAAAGAAAAGAACAAGGAATCACAACAGGTCCCCAAAAAGTCTCTTCACCTAAATTATCTTTTCAAAATGTAAATTGTTGTAGGATTTCAGCATTTTGTTCTACACATATGTATAAACATAGAACATTGCATAGTAACTAAGAATGATTGTATTAAAAACAATTGTAATGAAATACAAAACAGTTTTGAAAGGAATACATGTCATTGAAGGGAATACAGGCATTAACATTCTTATGTACAGTTTTATATTCAAAAATCTTTGCATTATTATGACAGAAAGGATATATCTCATTTATCCTGATAATAACCTACCCCAACTTATATTCTAAAGTGCAAGTCATTTGTTAGTTTGAATTGTAAAGTATAATTCTTGTGCTCAGGAAATCTCTAAATGTTTCTCTAACTTCTTAGCACTTATAGTTATATCTGAATATTGTTGTCTGCAGTTGATGCAAGTTTCAGAGTTGCTTTACAGAACAAAGGAAACTAATTGTAGTCATAGTCACAGCTGATACTGCCCCAAAGAAAAACATTCATTCATTCATTATCTCCCGCTTTTATCCTCTATTAGGATCGTGGTTGGGTTCCCCCTGCCCATCCAGGGGAGAACGTCTCGGGCGCTGGGCAGATAGACCCAGGACAGGGCGCCAATCCATCGCTGCCAAAGAAAAACACTTACATGCAATATATCAATCTCTGCTCCTATTTCACTTGAAGTCACTTGAAAATACCCCAAAAATAGCACTTAACACAGCAAGAAAAACAGACTAGAAGTTCTACACTATAGTAGAATCCACTTTCGAGACAACAGTACAGGTTAGATTCCTAGTGGAGTGAACACAGGTTCTTTCTGTGTGGAGTCTGAGTGTTCTCCTTGTGCCTGTGTGCTTTCTGCTTTGGGTCTCTGGTTTTCTCCCACATCTAAAGACATTCTGACACTAAATTGTTCTGTTCTGATGGTTGATCTTTACAAAAGCTTCTCTGTTCCCTGATTGGGAATCAAACACTAGCCGCGGTGGTGGTGGTGTGGTGACCAGAAATCTACAAGTTTCATGTGAATAGGTTTCAGTCACAGAATGTGAAAGCTAGTACTCCCTGTCGGGAAATCAAACCCAGGTCTTCCACGTGACAGACGGCAATATTGTTCACTACACTAAAGAAGACTGAGTTAGTTGTTGTTCAAACTTTAAGTTCAGTAGATTTGTATGTAATAGTTTGTGGTGTAATAATATGTGTATAAACAGAGTTTACTACATTGATGTCTCTATTTAAGAAATACCACAGACTTTCTGGTGACAAGCAGAAACACTGTCCACTGTACTGATGAGAAAGGTTGCTAAAATGCACCCTCTGTTGGCGGTTAGTGTTATGTTCCAATAAACGGTCAGAAGTCAGTGGTTCCGTTCCAAAAGTATTTAATGCGTTTTACTGAATAGTAACGGAACAGTGTACAGAAAAAATCATCAATGGCAGGCGTTTATGAAAATGTAGTATGCGTAGTGCATGTGGTGTATCAGTCTTCGCTCTGATCCTGAAACTTGTGATTATGTAATCTTGTTTCTTGTTTCTCGCAGTCTTCTTTATTTCGAAGTTCAAAGCCTCTTTGAAAAATTATGGAAGTGTTGTTGTACCTATTCAATGAGACACTGACACAGTGAAGATTGCTAAGTGAAAATAAAGGATGCAAGAACACAGCAGTAGTCGTGGCCGAGTGGTTAAGGCGATGGACTAGAAATCCATTGGGGTCTCCCTGCGCAGGTTCAAATCCTGCCGACTACGCTCTTACAGCCTTATCATTTTTAAAGTTTGTGGCCTCTTTGAAAGGTCATGGAAGAGTTTTTGTAATTCACTGACACAGTGAAGATCCCCAAGTGAAAATAAGGGAAGCAAGTGTTCAGTAGTAGTCTTGGTCGAGTGGTTAAGGCCCTGGTCTAGAAATCCTTTGGTATCTTCCTCAGCATGTTCAAATCCTGCTGACTACGAGCTCACTGTCTTTTTGATTTTAAAGTTTGTGGCCTCTTTGAAAAATTATGAAAGTGTTGTTGTAACTATACGTTAAGAGTCACTGACACATTAAAGATCGCCAAGTTAAAATAAGGGAGTGTACAATCTGCATTTGTCTGAGCTTCTGCATCCCAGGTTCTGTCGTCTTATTACCGCAAAAACGTGGTTCGTTGGTCTAGGGTTGTGATTATCGCTTTGGGTGCCAGAGGCCCATGGTTAAATCCCAGACTAGCCGCAAGTAATCTCTGTTTGTTTCCTCCTTAAGACTCTGAAATTCGAAAGATCTACTCTGAAAAATAAGTTCTGCCATTTTTCTTCAGATGTTATCTATTTTGCCAGCTCTTACGGGCATTGGTGGAATAGTGGTTAGCATAGCTGCCTTCCAAGCAATTGACCCAGGTTAGATTCCCGGCCAATGCCTGCTGTTGAACTTTAAGGTGCTGTTTGTGTGAAGCAGAGCATGAGCTTTTTATATTAGATCTCATATCACTTGAAGTTAAACTTTAAAATGTAACACTTTAGGTGTATTTTTTATCGCCGCCAGAGGGTGCTGTCGGCTTATTGACACTCATTATTCATTTAAAATAAATCTTGTTTTTTTATTTAATGTCATTTTCATATCTTTTTTAATCTCTGACACATGTGAGATTTACTAGTGACTAATAAAGATATTTGTAGTAATACAATTTTTGGTTTTCATCAGATCCTCTTTTAGGTTTGTATAAATGCTAAATTCAATTTTGAACAGGGAGAGGTCACATTGATGTGTTTCAAAATGTAGGATCCATTTATAATTTAATCTAAATGATACATAAAGAAAACATATCAGATTTTTATAAAATACTTTTTGATTGTGTCATTTCAGTATCATGGGCTTTGTCCTGATTTCATTAAAGTATAAAAGGCTAATGGTCTGCTCTTTAGACTGGATTTAAAGACAACTGCTGAAATACTAAAACCACTAACAATAATAAAACACTTAATTTGTACACAAACACTTAACTTATACACACAAAAGCAATTGATTTATTGTGTTGTGCTAACCATTACACCATGGAACCAACAATCAAGAAAACATGATCAATAAAGGAGGTTCTGTTTACAATCCTCATTTTACAGCTTTTAAAAATGTTCAATAGAGTTGTGGCATTGCCTGCTATACCCAATGTTTTCTTTTGATTTGCTTTGTCTAGTGAAGGTGAAAATGGTTGTTCTATTTTGAACTGGACAAACAAAACACTTCATACTGTTAAGCTCCGTCGAAACCCGGGATCGAAGCAAGAACCTTTAGATCTTCAGTCTAACACTCACCCAACTGAGCTATTTCGGTACAAAAATGGTTTAATTAATTTGCAATTTACTGTTCTAAATAATGATTGATGGAAAAAATATTTTTGGCTTTAAAATACAGTTTAGTGAAAGAATATTATAGTAAATTAAAAAGTTTAATGCCCTTTATTTTTATTAAAAGACATTTCACAAAACAACTTTACAGGCCAACACTGGTTCCACCAAAACCCTGTTGAAGAATGTCGGGTCTGTTTACAATCCATCCATCCATCCATCATCTTCCGCTTTATCCTATATTAGGGTCGCGGGGGGGTTCCCCATGCCCATCCAGGGTGTCACGATGCCCACCTGGGATTTAAACGCGGCTGCGCAAACATAGCGCAGAGCCGCGGCGCTCTAACGCGCAGAAGGGAGCCAGGCACGCAGGTAGAACAAATAAAGGAATATTTATTAAAGGTGCTAAAAACACCAAACATACAGGCAAAAGGACAAAGTGACAATAAACACCACAAAGACGCGCACGGAAGACATAAAACCCCGGAACTAAATACCCACCACGTGCATAAAACCACCCAATGAACCCGTGACGCTAATTAACCCAAATTACTAACACGAGACAGCTAATTAACAACACAGGAACATAAAGACAGAAACCAAAAACACCCACACACAACGGTCGAGGAACGGGTGCCCTAGGCACCCGTTACACTACCCCCGCCCTTACGGTCGCGTAACGTGGGGACGCGACCAAGACAATCCCAAAAAACAGTCCTGGGGGGGGTGGGAGGGGTCGTCCGCCCCTCCTGAGTCGGGCTCGATAGGCGCCCTCCGGTGGACGCCCTCTGCGGGGGAGGCGTGTGACACGTCCATGGGTCCTGTGTCGGGGTGGACGCCCTCTGCGGGCGCGGTGTGGAAGACGCCTTCTACGGACGCGGAGCTGCGGACGGCCTCCGGCTGCGAGGTCAGGTGGCCGCCCGTGGCGGATCAGGACTGGGCTACGCCCTCCTACTGCGTGGTCCGGTGGCCGCCCACGTTGGGCGAGGAATGGGCCCCGCCCTCTTGCTGCAGGGTCAGGTGGACGCCCACGGGCGGCGTGGTCCGGAGGACGCCCCCTGGCGGCGTGGCGAGGCGGACGCCCCCTGGCGGCGTGGCGAGGCGGGCGCCCCCTGGCGGCGGGGCGAGCCTGGCGCCCCCTGGCGGCGGGGCGAACGGTTTGGCGAGGCGGACGCCCCCTGGCGGCGTGGCGAGGCGGACGCCCCCTGGCGGCGGGGCGTGCGGTGTGGCGAGGCGGACGCCCCCTGGCGGCGTGGCGAGACGGACGCCCCCTGACGGCGGGCTGGACGGCGCGCGGACCCTCGACCTCGGGCTGGACGGCGCTCGGACCCCTGGGCCGCGGGATGGGCGGCGTGACGCCCCGGGGCCGCGGGATGGGCGGCGTGACGCCCCTGGGCCGCGGGATGGGCGGCGTGACGCCCCTGGGCCGCGGGATGGGCGGCGTGACGCCCCTGGGCCGCGGGATGGGCGGCGTGACGCCCCTGGGCCGCGGGATGGGCTCGCGTGCTGGCTGGACCTCGGCGGGCACGCGCGCTGGCTGGACCTCGGCGGGCACGCAGGCTGGGCGGACCTCGGCGGGCACGCAGGCTGGGCGGACCTCGGCGGGCACGCAGGCTGGGCGGGCCTCGGCGGGCACGCAGGCTGGGCGGACCTCGGCGGGCACGCAGGCTGCGCGGACCTCGGCGGGCACGCAGGCTGGGCGGACCTCGGCGGGCACGCAGGCTGGGCGGACCTCGGCGGGCACGCAGGCTGGGCGGACCTCGGCGGGCACGCAGGCTGGGCGGACCTCGGCGGGCACGCAGGCTGGGCGGACCTCGGCGGGCACGCAGGCTGGGCGGACCTCGGCGGGCACGCAGGCTGCGCGGACCTCGGCGGGCACGCAGGCTGCGCGGACCTCGGCCGGCACCTCCGGCTCTCCATCCTGAACACAAAACATATAAACCCCCACCGCAACGCCCAAACACAATGAGACAAACATGTCGGACATGGGGACGACAGACTGGTCAGACGACACATAGGAGGACGGGGGACACAACACATAGGAGGAAGGGGGACACAACACATTCGCGCACTCAGGCGGCGGCTCCGATACCGCCCCCTCGCAGCGCGACCCAGACGCGGCACGGACCGGCGCGGTCGCGTCACGTGACTGCCCCGCAGTCCACGCTTCGCGCTCCGCGGCTGCGCTGTGCGCCCGCTGCGGCTTCAGCCCACGCCGTCGCCGCGCTCTGCGTCTGTGTCTCGCCACCGGGGGTTTAACAAACCGGACTGGACCCTCCGTCCAGAACTCCTCAGTGTTGCGGAGGGTGTGTACGGGCAGAATGTGCCCATACAGGTAAGATTCGCCCGCCTCGTCATCGGAAATCTGGACAATGTCCAGATTTTCCTCTGCGCAGAGTGCCTCAAAACCAACCCTCCACATCCATTCCTCATCGGAGTCGCTCCACTCCGCCATGACGCTGTTTGAGCCGTTCCCCCGGCTCCGGGAGGGCGGGCTCCGCATAACAACGCACTCGCGGAAACGGCGGAGCGCGCCGCGAGTACGAGGCTATACGGCCCCCCCAAAGAAAAATTTAAAAATAGCCTACCTGGGCTCTGGACTCCCAAAAACGTTGGCGGGTCTTTTCTGTCACGATGCCCACCTGGGATTTAAACGCGGCTGCGCAAACATAGCGCAGAGCCGCGGCGCTCTAACGCGCAGAAGGGAGCCAGGCACGCAGGTAGAACAAATAAAGGAATATTTATTTAAGGTGCTAAAAACACCAAACATACAGGCAAAAGGACAAAGTGACAATAAACACCACAAAGACGCGCACGGAAGACATAAAACCCCGGAACTAAATACCCACCACGTGCATAAAACCACCCAATGAACCCGTGACGCTAATTAACCCAAATTACTAACACGAGACAGCTAATTAACAACACAGGAACATAAACACAGAAACCAAAAACACCCACACACAACGGTCGAGGAACGGGTGCCCTAGGCACCCGTTACACAGGGGAGAACGTTTCGGGCGCTGGGCAGATACACCCAGGACAGGACGCCGATCTATCGTTGGGCACACACACACACACAAACAAACACACTCTATATGGGACAATTTGGCGAAATCAATTGACTTGATCCATGTTTTTGGACTGTGGGAGGAACCCGGAGAACCTGGAGGAAACCCACGCGGACACGGAGAGATCATGGAAACTCCACCCAGATGGGGATTCGAACCGGGAATCCCTAATGCTGAGAGGTGAATGTGCTAAACACTAAGCCACCGTGCCGCCTTGTTTACAATACTTATCATAAAATTTTATTTTAAAGCTGTTAAGGGAAAGTAAGTTATTATTTGCTGTATCCCTTTGTTCATTAGATTTTGACAATGCATACCACATTGTCAAGTTTAGTTGTAACCCAGAATTAAACCAGCGACCTTGCGATGTCCACTCTAACACCCTAAAGTGGTCAAGATAAAGAAATGAGATGAATTATAATTTAATTTAGTTTGTAGTTTACTGGATTTGTACACCAGATACAGATAATAAACGTAATACACTGTATTCATTTGTCGAGGGACAGAAAACAAATCTCTAATGTGCAGTGACTGTCCAACAAGCCAATGCACTCTGTGCTACCCAGTGGTCCAATACAAATGTTTGTAAAATCATTCCATCCATTATCTTCTTAGATAAGAAGCGTCTATCTTAGCGTTCTTTTGAATTTCTTTG
>JAFMOC010000084.1:457500-625000 GCA_019802505.1 Corydoras sp. C115 | reverse complement strand
TCATATGTCATAAGCCTTTGTCAATGTACATAGATATTCCTAATCATATTCATGAATTGTTATAACAATTTGACATAAGGCTTTATAACACAAAGTGAAATAATGCATTATATTGACATTGACTTGTGATGTTCTCATTTGTAAGTCGCTTTGTATGAAAGCTTCTGCTAAATAACTAAATGTAAATTAAAATGTTATAATATAAACTTATTTCAACTGTTGATACTTTTGATGTTTAGACATTCTTACTTCAAACAAGATGATTACACTTTACTTAAAGTCTGTAAAGAGCATTTATAAGCTTTTATAAATCATTATGTACTACGATGTGTGCAGTCTTTGTCAAAGGGGTAATTAATTACTACACTACACTTACTTTATGCTTGTAAAAAAAGCTTACAAGTCTTTTATAAACAGTTATGAGCACTTATAAAGTCATTTTTAGAAATAGTGTTCATTAAACACAAACTTCATAAGGCTTTATGTCACTGGTCTCTATAATAAGTTGATGAACTGTCACTTTGTGTTATAAAGCCTTATAACTTGTTCTTATAACACTTTATGAGTACATCTATAGACATTAATGAACATTTACGACAAGTATTATAAAGCATTATATATACTTTATAAAGCTTTATAAATGTGTTAATAATGCATTATTAATACCAGATTTAGGTAAAGTGTTACCATTGTTTCTCCTAGTTGTTCACACAGCAGAACTAGAGATGAATGTTCTGGCAGGCTGTAACATTTTTCTTGCACATAAATGCATTTGCTGCAGAAGTGCATGGTTGCTGCAATGTTTGCACACTTCTTTCTTAGGGGAAAGTCTGAAATTCTGGTACTGGGTTTGTCTCAATGTTCAGTTTGTGACCAACTCTGTGAGAGGACCTGATGCTTTGCTCAACTCAACTTTTCTCTCTCTCTCTCTCTCTCTGTCTCTCTCTCTGTCTCTCTCTCTGTCTCTCTCTCTCTCTCTCTGTCTCTCTCTCTCTCTCTCTCTCTCGTTAGTTCTCTCCCAGTTTTAATTAAACTTTATTGGCATGACTGGGGGTGGCACAGTGGCTTGATGGTTAGCATGTTCGCCTCTCAGCTCTAGGGATTCCCGGTTCGAATCCCCATCTGGGTGGAGTTTCCATGTTCTCCCCGTGTCCGCGTGGGTTTCCTCTGGGTTCTCCGGTTTCCTCCCACAGTCCAAAAACATGGATCAATAGGCATGGGGAACCCCCCCCCCCCACCCCGGAACCCTAAAATAGGATAAAGCGGAAGATAATGAATGAATGAATGAATGGCATGACTGGCCATAGCATAGACATGCTATAAAAAGTTTTGTTTAATAAAAATTTTGTAAAATATTTTTTGAAATCTTTAAACTCAAAGAATCTGACATTGTGAATCTCTGACGTTAGCACTTTTACTGTGAGCACACAGTCTCTCTCATTTTCTTTTGCTCATTCTCTCTCTCTCTCTCTCTCTCTCAATTTTTATCTTTCTGTTATTTTCTGTCCTTATTTCAACTCTCTTTTTTATTTGCACATGCTTTGTTGGCATTAAAATTGTTGCAATATTACCAAAGCAGTGAAAATTGTGGATATAACTATCAAATATAAAAATATATATTTCTAAATAGTTCTAACCACAAATAAAAAATATTAAACATATCACAACACTTCTAACAAGTCTAAAACATGAAGGGATGATAGTGCATGTCTTTGTTGTTCAATTTAATTTTTGTGAAATTATTGTTAAAAGATTCTAAAATCTGTGGTAGTGTAATCACACATACAGACTGTTAATGTATTCATTAGGTTATAAAATGTGTTTTAGAGGTCTTGAGGACAAACTCGTTGAGATACAGTGCTGCTTGTTCCACAGGACAGAAACCCAAATGGCTCATTTCACCCTGACTAAATTATTTAACACATGGGGCAAATAAGAGCAGTGAATTATGGCCTTTTGTGCAGGGATCTGTGGAGGGTGATTTGTTTGCGGTCACTTTGGCCTCATGGTTTTGTTACTGAGCAACACGGCTCGAAAAAAATGCATAACCAGACTGAACATACCTAAACAGAGTCACTACGAGGAAGAAAGAGAGAGTGGGAGAGAGAGGCGTGGGAGGGGAGCACCGAGATGGAGATGGGAAATGAATTGATGAGAAATTAAAAGGAAAGGGACAAGAAGAAGGAAGAGAGATTTAAACTTTTAAAGAAGATAAATAAGAGTGGAATGGATGCAGAAATTATATATATTTATTTTACGTAGTTGCAGTCCGTGGTTAGTTAAATAGTCCATTTGTATTTTTATAGCTGTAGACAGACTTTTCAAAGTGCTGAGGGGTGAACATTTGCGCTGTACAGATTCCCTTATCGGCCATAAACGGGACGTCCTGGCAAAGCGCGCGTTTATATCCTAAATCCTCTATTCCAGCTCGAAAGATGGGAAACTTGTTACGTCAAATATGTGCGTGTGCGTGCGTTTGTATGAGCGCGTCTAATAATAATGTACTTATTATTAGAAAAAATATAAGCCCATGTTCAACAAAACACTTATTACGTGATGAATTACTGAATCCCATAATTATCCTTTTTTCATGTTGCCATGGTGACTTACTGGTCATGGTTTTACTTTCTGAATGGTTTAAGACACGCCAAATTATCATTCAAACGTGTATTTAAAATGATCTGTCTAAATTAGCAACGTGCTTGTCTCGTTTTATCCCTGCTACATATCTTTCTAGCTATTGTCTACTAAACAAGAGTTTATTGAATGAGTAATAATTTTGAACTGATTCTGGCTGATTTTGTTTTTGAAAAATAGCTCGTTTATTCGTTCTTGTCTGTTTTAAACTGCAAGCTTTAAAGAAAAGAGAGGTTTCACTTAAAAAAGCTATTTGTTTTCAGTAATGTTCACATACAATGTTTTTTCGACTGATTTAAGACAAAATCACTTGCCTAAAGCACTTGTACTTTAATTAACTTATTTAAAATCGAAAAAAATGGAAGACAAATATTTTAAATTTGTCAATAATAATCCATAATTCAGGCTTAAACGTTTTGCACAGACATAAGATTGTCATGATCCTAGCGATTTTACTGCATGTGTTTAAAATGAAAATAAATGCATTCGACAGCTTAAAAAAAGATTAGTTTATTTATTATGACTGTTATTAAAAACGATTTATATTGCCTGCGCAACTTTGGTGTTAATTTAAATACACACATGTAATTGTTATGTGACTTTTCATGCGCTATGTCAGGGGGCGTGTCGTTTTCCAAACTATAGGAATAAATAAAATAAAATTAGTTTTGTCATGACTAATTAAAGAAACGAGTTTGGTAAACAATCGATTTTATAACTGTTAAAAATAATTTAGCCTGGTGTTTAAAAGTGATGACAAATACCCCGAAAATGTTTTTCAACTCAACGTTTATTCTTATTATTTAAATAATAACTGTTGTAAAACAAAATACTTACACTCGAAAATCCAACAATCCATTTTGTTTTTGCATTTACCAACAGACACGATGGTCTATCGTAATCAGATTAAGCCCATTAATCTTGCACAGAATGTTAAATACATACAACAGTAGCCCATATCTATACAGGGTAAGATGAAGAACTCTAACAAACTGAAGGATAAAATATTTACAAAGCGGGCATTTTAATTCAAACTTTCTGAATAATGCAAGTGGAGAAACCCTGAAAAACTTTAAAAAAGAGTTTTAAAAAGATGTAAAAAAAATGAGATGCCAGAGATGTAAAAAAGGGTGATAGATCTGTGATTCAAGGTAAATTGAATGCTCCAAATTACCCCATTTAGAGTGTTTAAGTGTGTGAATGAGTGAGTGAGTCTGCCAGGTGTCCTGGGTGCATCTACCCATCGCCTGAAACGTTCTTCCCCTGGATGGGCATTGGTAACCTCCCGTGACCCTAGGAGAGGATTAATAATGAATGAACATTCCGCCATTTATCAGCACTGACACAAACACTGTAGGTCTACTTGCACGTGCCAAGTTATTTTGCACATTTTGTACTTTTCCTATGCTGCAGATATTCATTATTTTATTTTTAGTTTAGTTATTAAAAAAAAAAATACTATTTCAATCATTTAAACACCTATAAGGTTACTCCACATTAAGTTAAAATAAGATTAGATGAGATAAGATAAGATAATATATGTCTTTATTGGTCCACAATGGAAAAAATCACATTCTCAGCAGCAAAGTGCTGATTGTACATTCTTACGGCAGCAGGAATAAAGGACCTGTGGAAACGCTCCTTAACACACTTTGGATGACACAACCTGTCACTGAAGGTGCTGCCCGGTGCCGCTAGATTCTCATACATGGAGTGGGATTCATTGTCCACAAGAGTTAATTGCTTGTTAGCATCCTCCTATCTCTCACCACCTGCACCAGTTCTAAGGGTTCTCCATAGTCAGAGTTGGCCTTCCTAATAATTTGGCCTTCCTAATAATTTGGTCCAGTTTGTTCCTGCCTGCATTTGTGATGTTGCAGCCCCAGCACACCATTACTGCGTAAACAAAATCCACCACCAGCTCCTTAGTTTTTCCAGTGTTCATCTGGTGGCCATTTTAATGGATTTCTTGGATGGATTCATTCATTCATTATCTCCCGCTTTATCCTCTATTAGGGTCGCGGTGGGGTTCCCCATGCCCATCCAGGGGAGAACATTTCGGGCGCTGGCCAGACACACCCAGGACAGGGCGCCAATCCATCGCTGGGCACACACTCACTCACACAGACACACTCTATATGGAGCAATTTGGAGAACTCAATTGGCTTGATCCATGTTTTTGGACTGTGGGAGGAAACCGGAGAACCTGGAGGAAACCCACATGGACACGGGGAGAACATGGAAACTCCACCCAGATGGGGATTTGAACCGGGAATCCCTAGTGCTGAGAGGCGAACGTGCTAACCACTAAGCCACCGTGCCGCCCTTCTTGGATGCAAATGATTGCAAAATTACAAACTAATTTACTTTTATGTAAGGTGATGAGAATGGCCTTGACTTAGTTTGACAATGTGTGCTAGACCTTTCATCAATAGGGGGTGCTACCCATGCTTGCCGATAATTAATAGGACTTCATTAAAAGAAGTTGCTGAGCTTAAACAATAGGTTTAATTTTGGGCAACTTTGAACATGAATGAGCCAATGCTGCTGATTTCCCTTTTTCAGCTGTTTCAGCTCTTATTTATATAGTATACGGAATTTATGGATATATATGGGTTTGTTGCTTACACAATGAGGTCAGCAGTGATGACTAAGGGTTCCAATTTCTGTTTGCTTGTGAATGGAATTATAGGATTGTATATGATCTGCTGAACAGTTGCCCTCATGCTGGTCTACCACAGTTTTTTATATCGGGAACACTCAACTTCTGCTTTTCTACAGAGCAAAATAATTCAGAAGCTGCTTTTTTGGATAGTAATTTTTTGACTGTTACATTTTGTTGCATACATTGCATGGTCATAAAAATATGTGCATATGCTAGACCCAAGTACAAGAGACTGAACTAATAAGGAAAAAAAAAGTTTAATGTATATTTTCCATCCATTCATCCATCCATTATCTTCCGCTTTATCCTCTACTAGGGTCGCGCAGGGGGGTTCCCCTTGCCCATCCAGGGGAGAATGTTTTGGGCGCTGGGCAGATACACCCAGGACAGGGCAACATTCTATCGCTGGGCACACACTCACTCACACATACACACACAGACACAATCTATATATAGGGCAATTTGGAGAATTCATTTGTCCTTGATCCATGTTTTTGGACTGTGGGAGGAAACTGGGAAACCCAGAGGAAACCCATGCGGACACGGGGAGAACATGGGAACTCCACCCAGATTGGGATTCGAACTGGGAATCCCTAGCGCTGAGAGGAGAACATGCTAACCACTAAGCCACCTGCACTAATGTGTATTTTATTTGATCAAATAAACATAATTAGAACAATTTCTCAGGGCACTTGCACACCCTACATAAATGCAGTGTACTTTATTATACCTGGAAGTTGGAGCACGCATACCATACACAAAATATATAAAAGAAACAAAAGTCAAAATAGTGCTAACAAATCGAGTTGGTGAGGGATGTACTGTTAACTTGGCCCATCTGATTATGGCTGATTATTGGTTTCTGGTTCACCTGAGGATGGAGCAAATACCAGATTAACCTGGGCTTCATCATGATGGGAGAATTGTGCACACCCTTGGCAGCAAACTGAGTGGCAAGAGGTAAAACAGCCTTTAACCAAGTTGCCATTTTGTTATTAGTTTGCCTCCGCATTCTCTTTCTCCACCTAAATCCTGGTGTGCGTGATGAACTACGTACGAAGAGTTAACAAACATCACTGCCTTATAACAATGTTCATGGTCACTGATGGACAAAAAAAGAATCTTAAATGAATAAAAAAAAATAAATGCAAAAGTCACCCACTGTCGAGAATTATATCTATAATGACAAGTTTTATACCTATATAGACAAGATTTATATCTATAAGGACTATATTACAATTATACCCTATAGCAAACTTAATGAAAATATGAGC
Organism: Corydoras sp. C115; assembly: GCA_019802505.1. NCBI lineage: Eukaryota > Metazoa > Chordata > Actinopteri > Siluriformes > Callichthyidae > Corydoras > Corydoras sp. C115. Next base: position 618,424 of record JAFMOC010000084.1, on the reverse strand, counting down.
TTTAGGCCTCACCAAATATGTCAATTAATTTGTCATTAATATTGGAATTTTTATAACTTTGTTGATAATATGCCCTGGCTTAATAAATATATATATATATATATATATATATATATATATATATATATATATATATATATATATATATATATATATATATATATATATATAAAAAACAAAACTCTTACAAATCATCTTATCAAATACGCTGTTCATACTGACAACTGAAGTTTTGTTAAGTGTGTTCTAAGAGTGATGCATTTTAAAGCTTGAGATTGTTAAAGCACTTCCTTTTGTTCTGGCAAGAGATGTATGAAGATGGCAACTGTACTGATAGTGGGTATCAAAGGACAGCCTGTTGGATTCCCAGGCACACACTGCACATTTGTGTTGGTGTGTGTGCATGTGTGTGTGTGTGTTTTTGTGTGTGTGTTTTGGGGGCAGGACATAAGACAGAGGCCACTGTGGGATGTGATCATGATGGATCACATGTTCTGAAGTGTTTGATTGATCAGACTGAAGCTGCTGTGTTTGGTCAAGGGGTCTGCTTATGGCCTGGGAATTCTCTTTTGGATTTGCTCTGTAATTGAGAAAGAGAGAGTGAGGTGTTTGTGTGAAGGATACAAATCTGGGGGAGTGTAGATGACAGTGACACAGCTCCCCTCATCCATCAACGCCCTTAAGTTAGAATCAAACCCCCACTCCCCATTTCTCTCTCTATCTCTCTTTTATTCACAGCCTCTGTCATCCTCTGTGAGTTAATGTCTTAATAAGAGTTGGTCTGATTGAAATATTAAGTGGCCAGTTCAGCAATTTGTTTATTTGCTTCTGTCTGATAGATCACAGGTCATGTCATGTAATTGTTTGGCAATTTGATTGGTTTATCTGATAGCTCCATTAGGTATACCTTGTGAGGTTGTGAGTTTGCTTGGTTATACCACCAACATGTTCCCTTTAACCTGAAGGTCATTTCTGACTTACACTGTAAAATCAGTGCTAAATAAAATGTAACATTACATAGAAAAAAAAGCAATAGTACTGAATAATTTCTACCAAAGATGTTCTGAAGAACATGCTGGTTTGACACAACAGTTTCATATGTATGTATTGTTTTACAAATCCAAAAAGCTTAAAATCATAAATAAAAGGCCAAGGAGGCACTATCAAGAAAACTCCTGGATGCTTTTATGAAGTAAATCTTTAAAAAATAAATTGAGAGATCCATCCTCCTTTAGTGGCCTAGCAGTGTTTAAAGGTGGCAAAGCAATAATCAGTAATGGGCATCAATACGGCTACATAGTGAAGATATTCATTTAAAAACATTTTCCTCTATCTTGTCAGTACCCGCGACCCTAATATAGGATAAAGAGGAAGATAATGAATGAATGAATGAATGAGTAAAACATTAAACTTTGAGTAAAACATTCAATGGTATTAAAAATATTTTTAAATCCTGTTTTATTACATTTTACATTTATTTGTAGGATTGGGGTTACAATGAACGAGTCAATATGTCTGTAAAACTTTAAAACCTGAAAACGTAAAATTTGAAAATATTGTGTAAATGAATATCCATAGTTAGATACATTATATAGCTACATAGCTCATTGTGGGTGATGCCTCCTGGCAGTTGTTTACACCTTTCAATCTGCTGAATATTCTTGGCTTCAATTTTCATTCGTATTTATACCAAAAACCAAATTTGGACATGATTACAGCAAGGTTTGCCCTTAAACCAGATAACATATTTAGGCATATTCTTAAACATGCTGTTTCAGCAGCTTTCCTCAGGCCAGCGTTTTAAGCAACTGGATAAAGACCAACTCAATAAAACTGCTTACATATATTATTTTTCTTAGTTTTTTCATATTAATATACACTGTATATTTAAACAATTTTTAAAATTGCATGCCTTATTTTGGAAGGTCTTGTGGCTTAGAGAAACAATTGTTAGTTACAACTGAAAGTAAATAAAAAATTCATGAGCATGTGAAAAGTCAAAGCAATTCTCACATTTCATGAAATATGCTTGTTTCCTTGTAGAGATTTACTTTCCTATCAGTCCACAATTGTAAAGGTTAACTGTTAAAGAACAAAGCACAAAGAACAAAGGTGAAAGGTGGGACAACACATTGTACAAGTTGCCACACACACACATACACTCATTTGTTTGTTTTTTTTAACTCATTGTGGCTTTACATCGACTAATTATAAACATACATCATAATTTCAATTTAAAACTCAATGATTTTAATGGTCCCCACATGTGACCATGAATGTAATATATACCTGTTTGCAGTATATATGGAACAGTGGCAGGCCATGCATTTTACACCTAGTAATGCTCTGTCTGAGTTAATATACCTGTCAAAAACTTTTTATGGCTATAAAACCATCTTATTATGCAGAAATGCAGTATAAAGAGCAGATGCATAGCAGATAGATATTTTGTTGTGACGGTAGTGCAGCGGCACTGGGGGAGAAAGCAGAGCCGTCGGCAATGGGATTTGATTAGAAAAACGTAGCTCCACCTGATGAAGTTGTGCACCGTTTATAAGCGATCAACCACAAGCTGCAGAAATGCGAGGGGCAGATACCATTGGCCAGCATGTGTCCTTTTTAATGAATTCCTGAGCCTTTGTCCACGAAATCCATCCTCCTTCTTCCTTAAAAAGAGTTAAATTAGTTACATCAATAAATCAGTTTTGATTGCCATTAAAGCTAATGCTAAAAGTCGAGTCGTATTTGTGTAATAAATTTTAAAACGCTGAAAATGGCTGCTCATCAAAAGTTCTCTCCAATCAGAGAGTACGAATATGCTGACAGAACCTATGGAATTATTAAACAAGTATTCATGGACAAAATATAGTTTACATTAGTCTGTGATTTGGGTTACTGTTGGGTCAGATGCTCCATGCTATTGAATAGATCAGTGCTGAATATGTTGACTGTTACACAAATGCGCAAGGACAATAATTCTGACCGTGGATGGCTGCCAGAAATGGGAGGGGTGGGCAGGTGGAAGCAGGTGAGGCATTCCCTCACAGGTGCTTTAAAGACTGTTGTTCAGCACAATAATGTTGGTAGGTGACCTTGACCTTTTTTTTTCATTTATATTTAGTTTAGTAAGTGTACATACTCTCTGAAGTACAGAGGCATGTGCCCAATGCATTTATTGGAGTGGCAGGCATACCAATTTATTGTTAGGTTGTAGTAACTTCTAAGGCATCTTTAGCCAGTAGCAGTAGCACTGTAGAAAAAAGTACATGTGCCCTATGAGAAAATAATTTTAATGTGTAAAAGCAATATACTACAGTAGTCATATATTTCCATTAAATTTAAGGAATTAGGAGGAATTTCACTGCATAAAGTTGAATGCCCATGATCATTAGCTAAGAGCAAGAGATATAATACAGAGTTACATTTACAAATTTTAAAAATTTTACTTGAAAAATTCACTGTGCAAGTGTTACATTAAGGATGTGCAATGCAGTAGAAATATGTTTTGTGGTCATATGAATCAGTATTCCAGGTCATTTTTAGAAAAAAATGGACACAGTGTGCTATGGAAAGAAAACAAAAAAGACCATCGTGCCAGTATCTGTTGGGGCTGTCAGTGTATATGCAACTGGAAGGGCTGGAAATGGTTATTTACACTTCTGTGATGACAGAATTAATACAGAAAACTACTTTGAGATCTTAGAACAACATATGCTCCTTCAAACTATAATTTAATTGGACTTTCATGCGTTTTTAACAAGACAACGCAAAGCTACATGCTGCACACATTACAATGGCATGCACAAAATGATAAAGCTTATGGGAAGAACACTGTAAGCTAAAAGTGAGTGTATGACTGGTTTTTAATTCTTTTACATTGGTGAAAGCACTAAAACTATAACTACTACATGAAAAAAAAGTGTGTGTATTTATCTGTGTGTGTGTGTGTGTGTGTGTGTGTGTGTGTGTGTGTGTGTGTGTGTGTGTGTGTGTGTGTGAAATTACCTTTTAACTGTGTTAACCCGACAAGATCTCACTTTGCATTGTGAGACATTCATTAATACACAAACACATAATCATGCTTCTACAGGAAGAACACAAACAATAGAGACAGTGGAGATTCTCTTCCTCTCCCAGTAGCATTCCAAAGATTCTCAGCAGCCGGAATTCCAGACCCAGCAGAGGAATCTTGCTTTCGCTCCAGGCTTTGATGAGCTCCATCCTCTTCGTTTCCTGATATTGTGACTGTGTCAGTAAGAAAAAAGCAATCAAGAAGCAAGACAGTGAGGGGGGTGGCCGGGGGACAGAGATGTGAAAAAAGGATAAACAGGTGAGAGTGAGATACAGCTACTCAGGATGTCCTGTTTTGATTAGTATAACTATCTGGACTTGCCCATAGAAATAATATTCTACACAAGATCAACTTTATGACCCTTGTTTTAAAACTTTTAGACTTTGAAAACATTGTATATTTAAAAGTGTCCCTTAGGACCTAGTCAGTTCTCCAATGTTAAACAACATTTCCAATGAAAAAAGTTTGCGTGAATAGCATGATGTAATGAACATTAAATGGGTATTACATTTGTTTTCCTTATGACTATACATTTCTTTTCAACACCTGCACAGCCAAATAATATCTTTTGGAATTAAAGCACATTTACATAGAGTTTGGACAAATAAAATATTTTAATTTTAATGTAGTATACAAAATAAATGTGTATATGCAGTATTTTAGTCTAGCTATGAACACTGTAGCATAGTGCTGCGATTGTTGCTGCGATGAGGTTCAGATGCATCAGTGATCTGAACCTCATCCCAGGACTGAGCAAATAAAAGGCTAGAGATAAGCTCCATCACTGGGACATAGGAGCAGCCGAAGCCTTGTGGTCAAGTATCCAGCCTTGCAGCCCTAAGGTCCATGGGTCGATTCCTGGAGTACCATGGCTAAAGTGTTCTTGGCAAGCCACATCTTTGCACACCAATTGCTCCCCAGGTGCCATATACAGGGCTGCCTACTGCATTTTGCACCTGACACCTAATCTGTTGTTGGTTTTGAATCTTTACCATTACTAGTGTGCATGAAAATATCTGTGGTATAAGTGTATAAGTAAACATTTTGTTCCTGTGGCATTGGAAGAACATTGTAACAGTTAGTTTGCATGAAGGGTATTTTGTCTCAACCTGCTCGTGTCAACAATGCTTTGTCTACTTATTTGCACAAAGGTTCAATTTTGTGAACCATTTTGCACTAAGAAAATTTAAGCTGAACCTTTGTGTGCCAGTGTGGTTTAGCTAAACCTGTGTATGCTAAGGTTTCTTTAATTGAACCTTTTTGCACTGCTGGCACTTTACCTGAATGTGTGTACTGAGGGCACGCCAGAGGTTGCATCCAAACCTAACTGCACTCCAGGATTTCCTCTTATTGTTGCACTCCTTATTGGCACATCTTTTTGTGGTAGGTACTGTCAAGAATGTGTTTTATAGCATGTTCTTGTTTTGGACCATTTTTGTTTATTTCTGGATTACTTTCTGGACCTAGGTTGCAGTACTTAATGATTATATAACATATTCCACCTCGTGTCCTTGGTCCATATGTTTGTTATTCGCAGCCTTGTTCTTTTGAAGATGGTTCTTTGTTTTAATTATTTAATTATGTTTAAATTATTTTGATGCAGTAATTTGTATGATGTAGTATTATTTCTTTGCTGAAATATGGCTTCTTGTTTAATTTTCATGTCCTAAATAAGCTTCTTCAATTTTTATTTTTATAACATTTATCAGTTTTAGTAGAAAGAAATCATAAAAGCAATTAAAAGTACAAATAATTATATTTGTACAATAAAAGAAAACGTGGCAGCATGGTGTGTAAGTGGTTAACATGTTTGTCTCTCACTGCTGAGTATAAAGTATAAAAGTCTTGAGTATAAAGTCTTGAGCATAAAAACTCAAGTTTTTATATCCTACTCATTGTCTAAAAACATGGGTTCAAGGTAAATTAAATGCTCTAAATTGCTCCATATAGTGTGTGTTTGTGTGTGTCTGTGAGTTAGTGTGTCCAGCGATAGATTGGTGCCCTGTCCTGAATGTAAACGTTCTCCCCGGGATGGGCATGGGGAACTTTCCCCGTAACAATGTGTTAAATGTGTTGTAGCCATAATATCATTATCCAGTATTAGTTTTTAGCCGGGGCAGCACGGTGGCTTAGTGGTTTAGCACGTTTGCCTCTCAGCGCTAGGGATTCCCGGTTCGAATCCCCATCTGGGTGGAGTTTCCATGTTCTCCCCGTGTCCGTGTGGGTTTCCTCCGGGTTCTCCGGTTTCCTCCCACAGTCCAAAAACATGGATCAAGTCAATTGAGTTCTCCAAATTGCCCCATATAGAGTGTGAGTGTGTGCCCAGCGATAGATTGGCACCCTGTTCTGGGTGTATCTGCCCAGCGCCCGAAACATTCTTCCCTGGATGGGCATGGGGAACAACCCCGCGACCCTAATATAGGATAAAGCGGAAGATAATGGATAGATGGATAGTTTTTAGCCTTGACCCTTTTGTACAGAGATTGTTTCCTTGAGATTAAAATCTTTTTTTCAAGGGAGACCTTGCCAAGGTAGTTTAACATTTCACAGTGATAATGATTAAATAAAAATGTTCCTTGCAATTTTACTTTGAAAAAACATTATTCTAAATGTGGTGATTTTTAAAATCTTTTCCTACTTTAGAAAAAATGCTTGCTGATCTTTTTATACATTAGTTGATAGATGTTTCATTAGTTCAATTCAGTGGCAGGCCATTCATTTCACACCTAGGCCTTCAATGATGCTCCTTCTGAATTAATACACCTGTCAAAACTGGTGCAGAAATACAGTATAAAGAGCAGTAGCATCGTAAATATATAACTTGTTTTGACGGTAGCACAGTGGCACTGTGGATAAAAGACTTTAATTTGAGATGTGAGGCTCTGCCTGATGAACATGTGCAACCTTTATAAGCTGCAGAGTTTGACCATGAGCTGCAAGACTGCGAGTGGCAGATACCATCAGCCAGCACATGTGTTTTAATGAATTCCTGATTCTGTGAAATCCTGTCACCTAGGGAAACACTATGGAAGGAATCAGATAGACCATTTAGAATTATTTAATACATTTTAATGGACAAAATATAATTAACAATCTGAAATTCCTATATTATTAGGCCTTTAGATAACTTGCCCAAAGATCTGCCACTGGGTTGATCCAACCCAAATTTTGTTGCTGTTTTAGAATAAGTCCCTCATCTTAAGTACACTTAAATGAGATAATTTCTACACATTACTGGATTAAACTCCTTTTTCATCTCATACTTGACCCCATTATGAGTACTCTGGGTCTAACAGACCTGATTCATTAAAACCTTTACACATTGCCAAGCATCTGAAACAAAGATGCAAAACTGACCAGACAAGATTTAATCATACGATCTGTGCTGAAATAGATTTTCATTTAAATTCCAGGGCCCCTTCACAGCAGGGCACCCACATTCTTCCACACATACAATTCAGAACTTTTGTTTCTTAATCCCAAACAAAGTGTTAATTACAACACATAAACATGCAACTTGGAACTACTATTGATAAAAGAACTGTCACTTTTTGTTATTGTCATGTTTTATCATCAACACAAAAGAACACTTCAACACATCAACACTTATCATTTTTTTATTAAAATAAATTATAAAACAAATTCTACTAACAAATAAATATCAAACATAGTAAGTGGCATTAACCATAAGTGCCATATTAACCATAAAAATCTTCAAGATACTGTCACACTCGTCTACCGTGGGCTAAGCGCGGCTGCGCAACTGAAGCGCAGAGCCGCAGCGCTCTAACGCGCAGAAGGGAGCCAGGCACGCAGGTAGCAGGAATGCAGAATTTATTGTGGTGTAAGGACACCAAACACACAGGTAGTACATAGAACGAGTGATCATAAAATTAAGACGCGCAACGAGGACGGGAAAACACAGGAAATAAATACACAAACACATCCGACCACGTGCACCAAAACAACTAATGAAACAGAGAAGCTAATTAACTAAACCTAACCCAGAATGACAGCTAATTAACTAAACACAAGGACACAGAAACACAGAAACCGAAAAACAAAAGAACAGAAAAACAGGACGCCCTCTGCGGGGGAAGCGTGTCGGGGTGCGGCATGGGGAGCGCCGTCTGCGGACGCAGAGTTGCAGACGCCTTCCGGCTGCGAGGTCAGGTGGATGCTCCCGCGGCGGAACAGGGGTGGGCCACGCCCTCCGACTGCGTGGTCCGGTGGACGCCCTCGGCGGATCAAGAGTGGGCCACGCCCTCTAACAGAGGGCAGGCGCCCTCTGGTTGCGTGGTCCGGTGGACGCCCACGTCGGACAAGGAGTGGGACATGCCCTCTGGCTGCGTGGTCCAGTGGACGCCCACGTCGGGCGAGGAGTGGGCCACACCCTCTGGCTGCGTGGCGAGGCGGACGCCCCCTGGCTGCGGGGTGAGGCGGACGCCCCCTGGCTGCTCGGGCTGGGCGGCGTGCGGCCCCTGGACTTCGGGCTGGGCGGCAGGAATGCAGAATTTATTGTGGTGTAAGGACACCAAACACACAGGTAGTACATAGAACGAGTGATCATAAAATTAGGACGCGCAACGAGGATGGGAAAACACAGGAAATAAATACACAAACACATCCGACCACGTGCACCATAACAACCAATGAAACAGAGAAGCTAATTAACTAAACCTAACCCAGAATGACAGCTAATTAACTAAACACAAGGACACAGAAACACAGAAACCGAAAAACAAAAGAACAGAACAACAGAAAAACAGGTGCTCTAGGCACCTGTTACAGATACCATAAGGTAGTTTATAGTGCATTAATATCAAAATTAAACATTTGTGTTTATCTTTTTCTATTGTTATACAGTTCAACCAATGAGATTTTATATATGTATATGTATATATATGTTTTTGAAATATGAGTAGTCACGCTATTAATTTTGGAATTTGGAATTTTAGGAATTAATCAAAACATAAAAATACTTCAACACTTATGATATAATATAATATAATCCATCCATCCATTAACTTCCGGTTCGAATCCCCATCTGGGTGGAGTTTCCATGTTCTCCCCGTGTCTGCGTGGGTTTCCTCCGGGTTCTCCGGTTTCCTCCCAAAGTCCAAAAACATGGTTCAAGGTCAATTGAATTCTCCAAAATTGCCCCATATAGTGTGTGTCTGTGTGAGTGAGTGTGTGCCCAGCGATGGATTGGCGCCCTGTCCTGGGTCTATCTGCCCAGCGCCCAAGACGTTCTCCCCTGGATGGGCATGGGGAACCCCACCGCGACCCTAATAGAGGATAGAGCGGGAGATAATGAATGAATGAAGGAATAATATAATATAATATAATATAATATAATATAATATAATATAATTTAATATAATTGGGACTAGGTACAAGATAAGAAATATTAAAATAATAATAAAAATACTATATATACTATGTATATATATATATATATATATATATATATATATATAGATATATATATATATATATATATATTTAAAATCTTGCAATTTTGTGTATTCTTTTACACAGACTAAAAAAGGTCTTAGAGTAAAAAGATAAAAAGAGACTTGTGTGAGACGTGTGTGTGTGTGTGTGTGTGTGTGTGTGTGTGTGTTGTGTGTTTGTGTGTGTGTGTGTGTGTGTGTGTGTGGGTATGTGTGTGAATGCACTGAGACTTTGACCTGTTTCTGCTTGTCAAACAGACATTAAGTCGAGGGACCAAAATGTGACTGAAGGTCAGCAGCAAGGTTTTACATCAATTTGGACATATCGGTGTCCCCTTGTGTTTAGCGGGTCATGAAAGAAGCTAATGAATTTTATCCCAGTGGTTCTTGTCCTCCTGTCTTTGTCATACCACATAAAAACACACACAAACACACACACCATGCAATATTTTATTAAGTGAGACCTTAAACTTTTTTCAACATCTTCTGCTCTACTGGAGCCATGACTAGACTGAAGTTTAAAATAAACTTTTTTGTCTGCTTGGGGCCTCCTGGGAACAGAGGATGCCAGTGGGAAAATGTGATGAGGAAAGAAGGAGGTTGCTTTTCACAAAATTTCCCTGACTGTGAAGTATTAATTGCAGAAAGCAGGAGTGCTTAAACAAAACAAAAGAAACACTCAACAGTGGGAAAAGATACTGAGTTAACATGAGAAAAAAATGTTTGAAAAGCTCAGCGTTATGTCTGTGATCAAAAGAGCACTTGAAAATGCAGCACTTTTACCACGCTCAATCCAAATTTAAAAAATAAATATTTTTAAAAATGGAGTAGGATATATTTTGGTTGTGAAATGTAGGATTATATTTAAATGAGGAGAAACCTTCATTTTTACTAATGATACTGAAACCGATTTTCACTTTCTGACTAGATCTTATCTTATACAACTGCAGCTTTAACTATGTTGCCATCTAAATAAAATGGGACGTTATTGCAGAAAAGAGAAAGAAAACATCACTGTTGACACTGAGATAAAAAAAAAGCCAGACTGGAGTTTGCTGGAACTGGGCTAAAGCACCCCTTTTTACAACTACAGAAGACAGTATGAGTCACAAAAAAAAAAAAAGAACAGTGCCAGATGTCAAATATATATACATACCTGTGGTCTAAAAGTATTTGAATTACAGACTGATCTTAATTATATTTTGTTCACAAATGCTTATTAAATAATTCCAGTAGTCTGTCTGCTTGCTTTCATATCATTTACCCGAGTTGTGCTGCTTCCAGACATGTATTTTCTTATTAAAGCATTTAGCCAATCACATTTTAGCATCATTTTCTGCAAGATTCAAATATTTTTGCCTAGGGCTTTAATTATCGGTCTAAATTAAAATTTTAAAACTAAATTAATTTTCAGTCAATTAAAACTTATGCTAGGAATACAACTTTCAGCATTAGCTATGATGGCAATAGAAAAAAGTAACTAATTCGATTATTTTTAAGGGAAAAAAGGAGGTGCCGTGTCCTGGGTGTATCTGCCCAGCGCCCGAAACGTTCTCCCCTGGATCAAGTCGTCAAGTCAAGTATTTTTTATTTGTCATTCCACAATATAAAGCACAGTGCAATATATTTGGAAGGAGACAGCGGTTCCCAGGAACAAGGTGCTACATATTGTTATAATGCCAACACAAAGTGCAAATGTGCAAACAAAATAGAAAAACAGTACAGTAAACAATAAACATTCAAGTAATGAAGAGGAAACATTCAAGTAATGAACAATTATTTTTTATTTATTTTTTCCCCAAGTAAACATTCAAGTAATGAACAATAAACAATAATCATTTAAGTAATGACGAAGTAAATCCTGAGTTTGGTTATTGTCAACAGTTAAACATTTAGTGGAGAGGTAACAGTGCTGGTGAAATTGTTCAAGAGTCTGATGGCCTGAGGAAAGAAACTGTTACGCAGTCTGGAGGTGTTGGCCCGGATGCTCCGGTACCTTTTTCCAGAAGGCAAAAGTTCAAAGAGTGTGTGTGAGGGGTGAGTGTTATCATCCACAATGCTGGTTGCATGGCGGATGCAGCGTATGGTGAAAAAGGGGAAAGAGACACCGATGATCTTCTCAGCCGTCTTCACTACCCGCTGCAGGGACTTGCGGTCTGATAGCACTAGGTGAAGTTCCCGAACCAGGTGATGCAGCTGCTCAGTATGCTCTCAATGGTTCCCCTGTAGAATGTGGTAAGGATGGGGGGTGGGAGATGTGCCTTCCTCAGCCTTCGGATGGGCATGGGGAACCCCCACCGCAACCCTAATATAGGATAAAGTGGAAGATAATGGATGGATGGATGGATGGAAAAAAGGAGGATGGATATTGTGTACAAATATTAATAATATTGTAAATTTATGGAATTATTGTTGGTGATTTTTTATGTGGGTACACAAGTATAATGAGGACAGGAGATAGGATTTCACTGTCATAACCATGTGCCTAACTGTGACATTTGGTGACGAATGACAGGAGGGGACAGAGGGGAAGTTGAATGACCTGATGAAGACACCAACAGGCATCTGTGATCTTCAAAGGGAAGCACCAGTTGGTGCAAGGTAACATGGTGGATGGACAAAGGAAAGCATCCATGAAAAATCTGGCAATGACTGAGATGGACCATGCAGGTAGCTTTACGCTACAATGCAAAGATTGCACAATTGTTGGTAGACAGTTTCGGATAAACATACCTTAAAACAAGAGCAGTGTTGCAAACCCTATCTCTCTCTATCTCTTTCTGCAATTTTTTCTTTTCTTTTTTCCTGTGTTTTACCTGAACCTGTGTGTTTGTGTGCATCTGCGTGGTGGCTTATCTGTTAAAAGACACTATACGTGCAAGGGTGGAGATTGGGCCAACATGGTCATGTGTCAACACTCTCTGAGTTCTTCCTGGACCAACATCTTCTATTGTATGTCAACATGTTGGTTCTCGAGGTTGTCAAATCATCAAACGTTCCCGCCCCAACATACCTGGCAGTAGTATATGCAGATATAGGTACACTCCATTGATAAATCCAGACTTACAGTGGTGGGTAAATGCCTGGCCTTGAACCAGGCATTTACCCACCACTGTAAGTCCGGATTTAGGGAAAGGGAAAGTTAAATAGGAAATGTAGGTTAATGCTAGTCTCCCTAACTGGAAGGCTGGCTAACACAGATGCCAATGTCATGCTGCGTGCAATGAGTGAATGCAACTCAAAAGTAACCTTTGTACTGCTATATTTACCTCCAAAAGTGAATTTCTAATAGTATATTATTTCATAAAGCATTCATTTGTGACCCTGTTGCTCACTTAATAATATATGATTTGTTTTGGAATAGGGCCGGACTTTGGAACAGTTTGAAGGCGGCAGTATAGCTTTCCAGTCTGTCATTTTTACTTCTTAATGTGAATGGTTATGTTTTCACATTTGGATGTATTTTTCCATTTTTTTTGATGGAGTTGAATGACAGATGTAAACAATATCACATTAGAGTGTCTGCTGTTATACAAACATGTTCCACTAAGAGCTCAAAATGAGGCTTGGCCAATTCAGTAAATTAACTTAAACTTACTGTTTTCTATAAAACTGATTTTGACGTTAAGATATGCAGAGCAAATTTGTGCTAAAGCAAACAAGCCCAGTGTTGAGTAACTATGAGAGCAGATAAAAGCTGGCACACATGCTACATTTGTACAGAGTTTCAGCTGAAGCTTCCTCTGTCTTCAATTGTGTTTTGTTCTTAGATGACAATATGGATCAAACTGGGTCTGGGATTAACACTGTCTCCATTATGCCTGGCCCACACCTGTCTGTTCCCACCCAATAGCTGCAGATGTGAGGTAGCATTCGTGTGTTTCAACAATTTACTCATCAATTGCTGACAGCTGACAGTTTAATCTAAGCATGCAGTCAGGCTATTACTGTGCTGTGAGATCAGTCAATCGCATCGCTGATCAATAACAAAAAAGCAAGGGAGAGACAGGGATAGTGAAACGGGTGAACAAGACCAGGAGAGGAAGTGTGTGTGGTTGTATGGGTTTGATTATAAGAGGCTAGTCATGAATATGGAGGTCAGATTTGGGCAGCTGACAAAATGTCCATCAGATTTACAAAGGTACAAAGATTCACACACACACACACACACACACACACACACACACACACACACACACACACACACACACACACACACACACACACACACACACACACTTACTCTAACAGACACAAACAAACTTGTATAGTTCAAGTATGAATTTGTATGCATTGCTCCTCATTACTCTTATGTCTTAATGAAAAGCAGTTCTGTTTAAACTGAACACCAGTTTCAAATGCTACAAAAAACCTCTGGGTATTTTACTGTCTGTTTCTCTCCATCTCTTGCTTTGTGTCATTGTTTACCTCTCATACTCTTGCACTCTCTCTCTGTTTCTCACTGCTTCTCTCTCCTTCTGTATTTTGCCTATTTCTCTCCATGTCTTTATCTGTCCTTTTATCTGTGCCTTCTTTGTCTTCCTTTTTAATCTTTTATGTGTCACTTTCTGTTCCTCTATGTCTATCACTCTATGTATTTCTTCTTTTGGCTCAGTTTTAAAAAAATACCCCTCTTTTTTTCTCTTTTTCTCTCTTTAAATCTGTCTCACTATATCTTATACACTCATTCATTTTTTCTATGAATGTATCTTAAAGAAAATAAAAGCAATTTTAGATCTGGGAGAAAATCGTGATCAGTCTTTGCTTGTGAAGAGGAGGTTAAAGAAGATTAAAAGAAAAGCTTTTGAGAGAATAAAGGGGATGTAGTATGGACATTTTAGGCATCTATAATTACTGTATGTATACCAGGGCTGATTCATTTCCCAAGATGATATGGGGTTCACAATATTTGTCTGGATCCACAAGTGTCACATGCTATCCCAAAAATAAGTAGAAACATGCCAAATACCAGTGATTATTAAGTAAAAAAAAACCTGGTGGTGGGAGAAATGTGACAATGGAGTAATGGTCTTGGTTAGTTCCTGCTTTGTCCATACTTTAATTCAATTCTAATGGCTGGATTTAGATTTCTATTGGTGTATTGTACATAGTAATGTGTATTCCACTTACACATTAGACTTGCGGTGCACAGGATGTGGAGATGGCCCCTTGTCAGCTGGTATTATTACCTGTACTTATGCAATGGCAAAAACAGCATCCTCTATTGAGTAATGGTGTTATTATTTGTTTATCTGTGTAATCTGGTGCAACTGTGATTGTATATTTTTTAATTAATTCCTATTCACTGATAAATCAATTAAATCTTTTTCAGTTACGTGAATACCCTTTATATGTTAAAAATCCTGCCTTTCTCAGTGTTTAGCGTTGGAACATGGCTTTTATCAGAATTATAATATATATATAGTAGCATTGTACAATATAATGTATAGAGACAATATTGCACTAAAAAACATTTATGATTGTAAAAAAAATATTGTAGTAGTTACTGCATACAGTAGTTATTGCATACAGGTTATGTTCATGTCATGTTGTATCTGTGTCTGATTTGACCTGGTGTCTTCTGCATTAAAGATACCTTACCTACCTTTGAACCACCTTCAGCTCTGGACTCTGCCATGGCATTAACAGATTTTAACACCATTAATGTCAGACTCATACATCCCCATAGGAAATTTTCTCCATGATTGTTACTGGTCATGGTTATAATTGTCTTATAGATCTATAATTAACAATTATTATTGTCCATCCATCCGTTATCTTCCGCTTTATCCTATATTAGGGTCGTGGGGGGGTCCCCATGCTCATCCAGGGGAGAACGTTTCGGGCGCTGGGCAGATAAATCCAGGACAGAGCGCCAATATATCGCTGGGCACACACTCACTCACACAGACACGGACACATACACACTCTATATGGGGCAATTTGGAGAACTCAATTGACTTGATCCATGTTTTTGGACTGTGGGAGGAAACCGGATAACCCGGAGGAAACCCATTCTAACTCGGGGAGAACATGGAAACTGCACCCAGATGGGGATTCGAACCGGGAATCCCTAGCGCTGAGAGCCGAAAGTGCTAACCACTAAGCCACTGTGCTGCCCCAATTATTATTGTATTTTATATTATTTTATATTATATTACATTATAATTATTATTAAAATTTGATTATACTATAATTATTATGTAGTCAGGATGCCATCTTGACTAGGTAATTTACAGTCTCTGTCCTTTTTAGTTATGCTGCTCTAGTCAGTGGCGCTGGAGTCACATGTGGCAAATTATATCTGTTACACAATTAGTATCTTTAACACCTTTTATAATTTGTTGCTGGTTTGACCAGCACCAGCTCCTCATCTAAACGAGGGTGTTCTCCTTTGCCACTGTCACTTCAGTTGGGGGTTCGTGCCAAGACAATGTACTATTGTAAAGAGAGCTATACAAATAAATAAATCTATAATTTACCATTTCCTTTTGGAAGATGAGGGATGAGACAATGAATTAAATCATTTACCAGGTGCTATACTTGATGGTCAAAGGTTAATGCCCAGTGCAACGCTTACTTCCTCATATTTTTCAATTAATAACGATTGACCTTACGAAGTGATACAGCACACTCACACAAAGGAAATGTTTACACAGTTATCAGCACCATGGAGCTATAATCTAAAGATAGAAAACACAGCATGGGGAATTCCAATACAGGGTACAACTGCTTTTGAAGAACTTTTATAAACCTTATAACAAAGGCATTGGTAAGAAACTGATGAAAATCTTTCAACAAACATATAGTTTCCCTGTGTAGTCATAATATTTTGCACATACATAATCATAAAAGATTTAAATGTTTGACAGAAAACTTATTTAAAATTAATTTACGTTAATGGAACGTTTAAAATAATATGCATATTATTTGTAATGAATGATCCTTATTTGTACCCAATTTCTTTAATATTAAAAGTAAATAACTTTTGTTTTTTTATACTATATCTAAACTGTTACATACTGATGAAAATGCGAGTGTGATTGCAGCTTGGCTGTAGGAGACACAGTGCATATGAATATTAAAGCAATACTGTTAACCAGGTAAAAAAGTAGACATGGCTGGGTAATAGGGTATATATAAGCAGTGGTCACATCAATGGTCATGACAGAATATTTTATACAAGCCGGACTCACCTCATTAGGACAGATGATTTAGAATTTGAATGGTGGTGATGTTTTGAATTGTTGAAAAATTAATGCAATTGAACTACGCAAAAATGTAAATAAAATTTAAAACAGGAGTACATAGCCAACAAACCAATGACAAATATGAAATGCAAAGTTTTTTCTTTTTTTTTTGTCTTCTCCAGTCCTCATAGGACAGCAGGTGATGAAACACCCAGAGAAAATTTGACTGAGTCAATTATCCCTGTGTCTGCATTGTTTTCCACCAGGTTCTCTGATGTATAAATACTTACCTTAATATGAAAACACAGCAAACAAACCAAAAAAAGTAAAATTTAAGAAGAAAAGTTTCATTAACAGTGTATACAGCAGCTGAAATCTGGTTCCCGCTCATTCTCCTTCTCTCTTTTTCTGTCTCTCTGCCTCTCCTGTTGCATTATACCAGTTGATTTGCTTAACTCTGATTAAATTAAATGTAATACATTACAAACTTTAATAAAACATGTTTTCTTTGCAACTGAAGAAGAAAAACAAATGAAAATGAAACAATTGCTGCTCTTTTTCACACATTGCTGCAGGTTTTATTTGATGTCAGTGTTTAATCAGATGGCTGTCGGAGGGAATTGACTTCGGCCCCAGACGCTAATCCAGCACACGGCAGCGTTTGTATCGGATGGTTGTGGCACCAGAAATGTAATTTCTCTTCTCGCTGATTTGATCAGGAAGAAGCAAGCAAGGAAACAAGTGTAAATGTTTAAACAGCAAGTGGGCGAGAAAAGAAGAGAAAACAGTGAATTGTATTATAGGTGGCCCTTGGCACATTTCACTGTCTGAAGTGGATTGTGGATTTTAATCTAATTTTGACTAGGGATCCTCTGCTGATTTGACAATTTGTGAATTGGAATGGGGGTGGGGGAGTCCGTGAAATTGATTGCTGCAGACACATTGGATATTTATGTAGGTTTGTTTGTATGTGTGTGGGTGTGTAAGTGTGTGTGTGTGTGTGTGTGTGTGTGTGTGTGTGTGGTTGTGCAGTGTCAAAAAGGCAAAAAAAAAGTTTCAATAATGTTAAAACTCAATAGAAATCTTGCTATTTGTCAATTATTTACTTGTAGTATAACTAATAATACAAAAAAAAACCCTTTGAAATAATACAGCAAGTGAATGATAAAATAATGTGTTATGTTGTGTAGATGTTTTTGTCCAGCATTGTTTATAGGTATTGTCCAATAGCTTTGGCAAAACGATTTTGTTTTTGAGTTGAGCTGGTGATGGTGATGAAATACTGAAGAGGTCAAGTAGATCTATGGGTTGAAGGAAATCGATGAGCCTATCCTATTGTTAAATAAAAAAAATCAGGGACACAATTTAGACAGTGTATTTTAGACATCTATGTTAAAACCTGTTCAGGCTTTGCTTTGCATGTATGGCTATTTATCACATTCAAGTCTAACTATTTACTGACTACAATCAGGCTGATATGCCACTGTTAACACACAATACAGCACAGGTAAACTCTAGCTTTAAACTAACATGGCACGGTGCATTGATAAACTATCTAACATCTAAAGTATGACTTCTTCTCAAAACCTTCAGGCTGTATTAATAACTGCATGTTCAAAGCATTTGACATCTAAATGTTTGTACCAGATGATTAATATTACATTTTCAGCTGACTGACTTGCGTCTCTACACTGTGTCCTCTGTCATCAATGACATAATACCCAGGAACTTATCTTCTAACCACAAATCCATGACTGTAGGTACATATACACAGTTTTAATGACAGTGTTTGCAAATGTTCACTAGAACTATGTTTTTGGGAAACATTTGTGTCGCTATGTAAGTTACAAACGTAGTTACCTCCACAGTTCCAACTTTGGTTTTGGGAAAAACTTTCATCGCATCTCTATTATCCTACCATATAAGTTATTAACATAGTTAGCAACTATGCTTTTTGGAAACCCACCTCTTTCTTAGAGGTTTCTGTAGTAGACTGCATTAAAGACTGCATCACAGGGCTCATCCTACATTGCCATTTTTTTATTTGGCCTAAAGATCTATTTTATATAAGATATTTTTAAAGCTCTATTGTTGGCCTTTTGTGCAGTGTCTTCTTATACTTCATCCCAACATTTTTCTTTTTTCTGATGTGTTTATTTTAAACAGTAGGGCAATTTAGATTTCCACTGTCTCTTTACACTCACTGTTAAGTGAGCCTTAACAGTAATGGAATTAGACATTAAGTTAACCAACAGCTCAACAGGCCTCCTGGGAGGAACTGTGGTTAAAACAGGAATGGCATTACCAATAGGGAAAGTGGCAAAGGGCATAAATCTTTGTTTCACTGCAGTCTCCATAGTCAGCCCTCCATCAACTATAAAAGATTTTTTTTATTCTGGGAAAGGGGGCAATATTATTTACTCTTCTACAGTATTGAGATTAAATATTCCAGCTACTGCATTTTAGCGTCACTTGTATGTCAATGATGGCAAGCCAGTAAATGGAAGGGCATTGCTCACCAAATGGCTACTTAACACTTTTTAAAGTTGTATGTAAAACACCTTGAGTAAAAATCTTGACTTCAGTGGCCTTGAGATTTGAACAACCAACTTTCAGATTGATAGCACAACACTGTGACCACTGAGCAGTGGCAGGTCATTGGAAACTTTATGGGCTTCTCTGAAGGCCTAAAAATATCTAAGTCACAGACTGAAAATTGTATTTTTTCCATAAATTAAATAATTACAAATGGTCTTTCCACATCCTTTTATTGTGTTTACTTCAGTTGCACTGCTTCCATAATTTTCTTAAAGCATTCAAACAATCACATTTCATCATTGGATGCCAGCTTTTAAAAAAATCTGCATAGATTTTCAGAATAAAATTTGGGTACCAATGAGGACTGGAGATGGGATTTCACAGGGTCAGAAATTGGTATCTGCCCCTCACATTCCTGCAGCTCATGGTCAATTTCTGATGCTTATAAAAGTTCATGGGTTCACCTCTGACCGAATCCGATTGTCCACTCATATTGGCACTTCTACACAATTTAAGAGATTATTTGACTCTGCCTTAAATTTCTGGGGGAGACTGCTCCAAACAATTACTTCACAGGCCACAGGTGAAACCCACATTACTGACCAAAAAATCAGCTAGCATATTCTGAACCAGTGGGATTGGCTTTCTACTTTAACCACATAATTGCCCCCCTTAATAGAGGTTTTATGAATAATCCAGTCATGTACAGAATTCAAATTTTCCTGTCAATGTACATAAATTGTATGTCCTACCATGAAACCATTTCTAGATTCCTTTGGATACTAGACTCTGGTTATTTGCAGGGGTGATTCCAATTTCTGGTTAATAGGCCTATGATTTGAATAAGGGGTCTTTGATCCCAGCCTGACATATCACGGGCTCAGAATTTCTGTGGTTTCTATTACACTTATGGCTGCAGAGCACAAAGTCTTAATACTTATTGCATAAGGTCAGCTGAGCTTATGCAGTTACACTGTCTAAACACAGGTAAATTCTTATTTTTCTGTCAAAGGTTTGCCCTTTTTCTTCTCCAGGGTGTCCCAGTGTCCCACTGTGGCGATTGCAATCATACTCTTATTTAATTAAAGTTTAATCAAAGCCTTAGTGCAGCATGTGTCTCCGGCACCATTGACTGGAGCAGCATAATGAAAAGGGGAAGATAATGCAGGTTGCTTAGTAAAGAGGACTTCCTGGAATAGCATAATTTCAGCACAACTCTCTCTACTAATAGTGAGTTGGGTGAAGAGGTGAATTGCCAGCACATCTCAACACAGTTAAACCTCACCCACACCTACACATCTTTATCCACAAGGATTTACTGTAAAAGTAACCGACTGTGTTTTTAATCAACTTTTAAAAACTGATTGTATTTTGTGTCAGTAACTGTTCTTTTCCTGTTGTAAGACACTAATAATAACATTACAAGCCTTCCAGTTGACTGATGCATTAATAGTTGCGGCACAAGATTACATTTTATAGCTGTTCTTGTTAATTGCATTCTAACTAAAAAAAAAAAATCTCCCAAAGGAGGTGTTTTAAAATAAATATTGTTTTTACATGCTTGAAGAATTATGTTATTTGGACAAACAACCAAAATACAAAATAACCACCCTCATCATTTGCCTTATCATAAAACATTTTTCAACCTCAAGCTAAGAGACCTTGTGTTAATGCAAATATAAGAATATGTTGAGAATATGTTATTTTTTTGACACAGATGTTATAATTTTAAACCAATACATTTATTGCTGACTTTATAACACCAAACTGAACTAGTGCACACACAAACGTGGAAATGGGTATAAAGCCATCACTTTAAGGTCAAAAGTCAGTCTCATTACCTTGCTGTAATGTATGCTTTCAAACCTGAAAAACTGCATTTAATGATCTATGGTTTTACTTTCCAGTAAAACACACATGAGCATACATGAACACATGTGCTTGCACTCATTCTTTCTTTCTCTCGCTCTGTGTGTGTGTGTGTGTGTGTGTGTGTGTGTGTGTGTGTGTGTGTGTGTGTGTGTGTGTGTGTGTGTGTGTGTGAGTGTTTGTTTACCAGTACATGACAGGTGTGTGTGTGTGTGCGTATGTGTGTGTGTATGTGTGTGCGTATGAAGGGTGTTTCCTGATGTTAAACATGTCACTATAAAGTCATTTTAGAACAGTGGATCTATTCATTCACCTCCTCACACAGCTTTTCTAATTGCTCACTGTTCCTCATATGTGTACACATATGCCACTTCTTCAGTTCACACACAGACACACACACACACACACACACACACACACACACTGTTTTGTTTTGTACGGTTGTTAGGTAGAATTTCATAAATTTCATAATGACTTATACAAACCTTTTCCATAACCAAAACCTGAATGATTAAAAATATGTTGACCATCATGCAATTACATGAGGTATACTTACAGCATTCCACTGTGCATTGTGTCAAGCTCAAACCCTTTGCACTCACTATGTGTAACTCCATCCATCCATTATCTTCCGCTTTTATCCTATATTATGGTCTTGGGGGGGTTCCCCATGCCCATCCAGGGGAGAATGGGCGCTGGGCAGATACACCCAGGACAGGGCGCCAATCTATCGCTGGGCACACACTCACACCCTATATGGGGCAATTTGGAAAACTCAATTGACTTGATCCATGTTTTTGGACTATGGGAGGAAACCGGAGAATCCGGAGGAAACCCACGCGGACATGGGGAGAACATGGAAACTCCACCCAGATCGGGATTCGAACCGGGAATCTCTAGTGCTGAGAGGTGAACGTGCTAACCACTAAGCCACCGTGCCGCCTATATGTAACTCCTAAATGCATATTTCCAAATGTGGGCACAATATTAAGCCACCATTCCATGTATGTGGCCAGAATAATTACGTCAAGCCAAAACATTAGACCACTAATGGATGTCCTCCGCGTCCCATTACCAAACAACGGAGAATGAGAGATGGTCAGGTTCAATGCCTGTTTGATTAATTAAAATATCTGACTCTAAAGATATTTGTTTTAAATGGTAACTTTAGTTACATGAGTGCTTTTCTGCACTAAATGAGTTAATTGTATGTTTATGGTTTAAGTTGTATCTGATCCAGAGGTATTTTATAAGCATGCAAAAATATTAATTCTGTCAGAGGCTTTTATACTACATAGACAGAGACTATATTGACATGTGGATATATCTTAATATTGCTCAGAGGTCAATCTTATAGCTGCTTAAAATATACCATTTAATAAGAAATAAATAGGGCGACATGGTGGCTTAGTGGTTATCACTTTTGCCTCTCAGCGCTAGGGATTCCTGGTTCAAATCCCAATCTGGGTGGAATTTCTGTGTTCTCCCCATGTCCGCATGGGTTTCCTCCGGGTTCTCCGGTTTCCTCCAACAGTCCAAAAACATGGATCAAGTCAATTGAGTTCTCCAAATTCCCCCATATAGAGTGTGTCTGTGTGAGTGAGTGTGTGCCCAGCGATGGGTTGGCGCCCTGTCCTGGGTCTATCTGCCCAGCGCCCGAGACGTTCTCCCCTGGATGGGCATGGGGAACCCCACCGTGACCCTAATAGAGGATAAAGCGGGAGATAATGAATGAATGAATAAATAGGGCGGCATGGTGGCTTAGTGGTTATCACGTTTGGCTCTCAGCGCTAGGGATTCCTGGTTCAAATCCCAATCTGGGTGGAATTTCCGTGTTCTCCCCATGTCCGCGTGGGTTTCCTCTGGGTTCTCCGGTTTCCTCCCACAGTCCAAAAACATGGATCAAGGTCAATTGAGTTCTCCAAATTCTCCCATATAGAGTGTGTATGTGTGCATGTCTGTGTGAGTGAGTGTGTTCCCAGTGATAGATTGGCGCCCTATCCTGGGTGTATCTGCCCAGCACCCGAAACTTTCTCCCCTTGATGGGCATGGGGAACCCCCCGTGACACTAATATAAGATAAAGCGGAAGATAATGAATGAATAAGAAATACTGGAAACTTTGGTTTAAAGTAATAACAGGATTTATTACAAAGGAAGGTAAGATTACTTAAAAACACAAAGGTAAGATTATTAAACAGATTACAATACAATGTTACGCAACTGCTTCAATGGTAAATGAATGCCCCATCTAGATAAAAACGTCACGTGTCACTAGAAAATTGGAAGTGCCGGAACCAAGAGCGTGCTGGGCCGAGCAAAGCAAGGTAGGCCTTGGCTAAGTAGAGCCTGACCAGGCTCTGGTATTTGTTCTTTCACTCGAAAGAGACTACAGTACTCATGAGTTATAAGTCAGAAATCTGCAATGTTTCATAAATCTACCATATCACTTATCCTATATTGGTGTACCTTATATACATAACCACCTTTAGAAGATGATCATATACATATCAAACATGACATAGTGCAAAAAATAATAATACACAATTATTATTCATTCAATAAATTGGTGATATTGGTGCAAAAACATAGAGATACATGTCCAAAGGTGTTACAGACATGTGTGCTAAGGTATTAAGTCACCTGCCAACAAAATTGGCTAGGTGGGGTGGTGTTCTCCATGCCCATCCAGGGGAGAACGTTTTGTGCACTGGGCAGATACACCTGTAGGACAGATCGCCAATCAATCGCTGGGCACACTCTGTCACACAGACACACACAAACACACACTAACACACTTTATAGAGCATTCAATTAACCCTGAATCCATGTTTTTGGACTGTGGTAGGAAACCAGAAAACCCGGAGGAAACCCAGATAGTAAATTATTATTACTATTTTGTCAGTGTTGTCTTTATATAAACACACACACATATATATATATATATATATATATATATATATATATATATATATATATATATATATATATATATATATATATATATATATATATAAAATGCAAAATAAGAATCACTGTAAATACAAGACAACATACAAGACAATAAACATTAAACATTTAAGTAGGAAAGGGAACAGTGCAGGTGGCCCACTAGTGGTGTGAGCAACATAGTGCAAAAATATATACATTACATATGAGTTTAATTTGATTAATAGACAATATTAATACAAGATTTCATATTTTTTTATTTGTTTGTAAAATCATGATCAAATGTCTATTTTAGGATATGTTTTATACACACAGCGCTCTCACCTGTTACTCTATTAACGCTGACCACTGAACCATCACACACACATTTACCTCTTCCTCTGGGTGTGTGTACTTATGTGTAATAAACTGATGTATCATTGTTTTACAAAAAAATAATAATAATTTTACTGTACACAGATATCACATTTTTACATTTTTTTTGTAATTTTGTAATTTTTTGTACATTTTTCTCTCTCCTCATCTCTCTTCCTGTCTCTTATTTTTTCTCTTTCTAAATCTCTCTCTCCTTGTGTTTCTCGGTGGGAACGCATTGTGGATGCAGATCTAAGTGGAGGTTATTGTACGCCTCCTAGATTAGCCTGGCCCAACAGCACTATTGTCTGTTGAATGGCCGTCTCTTCCTGCTGTCATTCAGAAAGCAGCTCCACCCGCTGCCTGTGCACTAAGAGGCTTATCTCAGCTCAAAAGAGTGAGACAGTTAACAGAGAGAAAGCAGGAGAGTGAGAGAGAGAAGATGTAATGAAGCATGTTTTCAGTGAAGGACAGATTTTTTTGAGACAGAAAGGATAGAAGACAGCTGCAGAACACTCCCCCACACCCCTCCTTTTCTCAGTCTGTCTATCACTGTCTTTCTGTTTTAATCTCAGATTGTCTCTCCATCATTCACATCTTCCACCACAGAGTTTGTCAGTCATCCTTCCTTTGTATATTAACTTTTTTTTATTTTTACCTATCTATCAAAAGACAACTCCCCAAACCATCTTCTACCTGCATATCACACCTTACTTAGACTGTAATTACCCACCTACTACAAATCTACCCACTTGCCAGTCTTTCTGATCAACCTACCTTCGTACCCTCCCTACAATTTATAAACAACTCACACTAATTATTAATTAATCCACATGTCAATAATTACTTAATGGCTATGAAAAACATCAATATAATGCTGTAATGTTGTACAAAGAGCCATTTCATTGCAGATAACTTGTTGCAGAGCCGTCGGCAATGGACTTTGATTAAAGAATTAATGCAACTGACATGGCTCTGCCTGATGAAAGTGTGCACCCTTTTTAAGTTGCAGAGATCTATCAGGAGCAGCTGGAATGCAAGCACATGGCAAATACAGTCAGCTAATACATGTGTTTTAATGAATTTAAAAAAAACATCTATTGTACATAAAGTCTGTTACTAAGCATGAGGAGTCCTGTCTTTGGTAATCATTCGTACCCACCCTGTGACACTTATATAGCCACACATGAAGAAATTACAACAATAACCTCATAAAACTGCAGTATTATTTATGAAAATAACACTTACCAAAAATCATGATTAAATCATGTATTTTTGTACACAAAATGTCATTAGTTCCAATAAGAAGTCCTTTCCTATTGCCATTAAAGCTACACTGTCCCCTTTTATACCCAAAATGGGGGACGCATGTGGACAACATACCACTAATATTGGCGGACACCACTTGGTCATCACAATAGACTGACATAATATTAGCCTGCTAGAAGGCACTGGTATTGTCAACTAAAAAAATCTGGTTGGTTGAAGCAACAGATTGATTGTCACTTATTCATTGCTATCGGAACAGCAAAATTAATTCTGAAGGCTTAGGCAAAAATATTTTAAATCTGGCAGCCAGTGATGTTGAAATGTGATTGGTAATAAAATGATTTTAATACATCTAAAATTGGTACAACTGGAGAAACACACACACACACACACACACACACACACACACACACACACACAGACACACAGACACACACACACACACACACACCCTATATGGGCAACTTACCTTAAATCTATGTTTTTGGACTGTGGGAGGAAACTGGAGAACCTGGAAACTCAGATTGGGATTCGAAGGCGAATGTGTTAACCACTAAGCCACTGTGACACCTGCTGTCCTGAACATGTTTAACATGAACATATGTTAATGTGTTTTAAACCTACACCCCAGCATTAACATCACCGATTTAATTTTTGAGTCTTCTGTGCCACTGTTTGTTAAATCCTTGGGTATAACATTGGTTTTATGTTTCAATTGCACAGGTCCTTCTGTAACTGTTTTATTAAAAACCATGAGCCCATCATTCTTTGGATTCAGTCGTGTGGTAATTTTTTTTATAATACCCAGCATCCCGCAGACCTGGTTTATGACCACTCAATTACGTTTTTGCCTTAATTGAGGTGTAACTCCACTGAAGCTCTGATGTACTTCAGCAGACACTATGCTGTCTTCACAGTGCCAATCACATAAGATTTAGGCGTTTTAGTGAAATAATACATGACCACGGTGATGTAGCATTTGCCTCATACAGTGGTAGAGAACAGCTCTACTTACATATGTACATATACATATACATATACATAACAGTACTTACATATGCAATATCCACATTTTTGCTACTTCAATTCTTAATGGTAAAGTCAAACACTTGCAGGGTCTGCACCTCAGTTTACATTTGCATTACATTTAGTTATTTAGCAGACACTTTTATCAAAAGTGACTTACAAATGAGAGGACAACACAAATCAGCAGTTACAGAAAAAACAGCTAAACTGCTATTTCTAATTGCTTTCCTTGCCATGTCATGCAGTAGTTGCATTTTTTGCTTGTTTTTACCCATCGGTAATATATAAGGATTCGCTTTCGGCTATTGTGTATTTATAAAAGCCATAGCTTTTTTTTTAAATCAGAGTCCACAATTAAAGGGACTTTGACAATAATATTGAGACCTGTGTACAACCTGTTAAGAGCAGCCTATATTTGCTCCTCTGTAAGCTGTTCAGGTGGTGCTGCTATAGTCATGAAGTTCTTTATGAAACGCTAGTAGCATGACACCAGTCTAAGAAATCTATATATCTAACAAACATTGGCAGCATTAGTCACTGCAGCACACCATAGATACTGGATCAGTCTATTTCTATACCCTTTTCACTTACAACATGTCACAGAAAACTTTCCAAGCACTGAAGCTAAATGCTATTTTTTCAGATCTAATTAGCAGTTTACACGATTTAAGCACATTCTATGTTTTGATGAACATACAGGAACCTACAAACTATTCAAGTCACCATGCACCAGTAA
This sequence comes from Corydoras sp. C115, assembly GCA_019802505.1. Classification (NCBI taxonomy): domain Eukaryota; kingdom Metazoa; phylum Chordata; class Actinopteri; order Siluriformes; family Callichthyidae; genus Corydoras; species Corydoras sp. C115. Next base: position 590,967 of record JAFMOC010000084.1, on the reverse strand, counting down.
CTAATGTGTTGATCAATCTAAATGGCATTACCATAAACTGCAATAGTCAAGTGCAAAATACTGTTCTCAAGTGTGTACTGCACCACTTTCCAGTATTCAGACATTGTCGAGCATGTGTTATCAATTCCTGGAAGGAGGTACAAGTCCAGCTTAGTGATATTATGACAATAACAGTTGTGTATGCAGAATCTTCACTTATTGTTTATCTTGTATATTAAGACTGTTTGTGCCATCAATGGACTGCTTGAAGGGTCTATGGCAAATGAATTTGCTATTTTATTTAATCTTTTTTTTGCCACCTGCTACCTTTGACCAGTGAAGCTGGTGATGTTGCAAATGAGTGCTGCATCCTCTTCTTGTGCTCCGCAAATGTCCCCAAACCTTTTTTTTGCATGTCCCAAAACTGCTGGTCTTACTTAGAGGCCTTACTGCTACATTCTCAGTTTGTGTGAACTGCATCTCATGTTGGTTCCTTGCATCCCATATTGATAATAAATTGGGGTGCACCACCATCAGGTGTCTCAATCACAATCTTCCATGGTTTCCCCCAATCACACAGCTTTATGGTCTATGAGGGGTTTACAACTGACTTGTTCTGCCAAACTGCCAAAACACTGATCCTCTCTTTTTTAAATCGTCGTTACATAAATTGAGGCAAGGACATCACTCCAGGAGGAGCAGTTGCCACTTCTTGCCTGTTCTTACTCTAGCATTTTGGTTTAAAGTTTTAACATTTTAAAATGTTAAAATAACATTATAATTTTTTACCATTGTAGCAAAAGTGTCATTTTATATGATACAAGATTGCAGATTATGAACATTTTTTTAAATACTTTCAGATAGCAGTGAAAAACATGTTATGAACAAAGAGGCTGTGCAAATAATTGACACCAGTTGGAATTGTAAACACATAATCACTCATAACACATTAATCATTTTAGTTTACCCGCTGCCCAATAAAACGATATAGCAAACACTTTAGAGAGACTAGACACAAATTCATGCATCCTCAATAAAAGTCTGAAAAAATTAACTTGGAAACAAAAATAAATATTTTTATAAAGTGTACACCTAAACATTCTGGATCTTAAAACCATGTAAGAATTCAAATTCAAATTTAGCCTCAGATGCAATAATGCAATCAGCTCTGTAATAATAAAAGTACATTATTTATTGAGGCACTATTGTACTATATACTCAATAATATGTACAGGATGATTTAGACTGTTATATATATATAAAAAAAAAACATCAAAGTTCATGGAAAATAAATGTTTAGCTTAAAAAAGAATGCTGGGATGCATCTGTAGTCTCATACTAGTTACAATGCTAAATGACTAAATCTCTAAATGTACTTGTAGTACTTTAATGAGGAAAACTTGGTGATACTTTATATGACTCTTGTATTCATAATGCATTATAATTGCAGTCTAAAAGCATCCATTATGCTTTATAACATTTGTTATAAGTCTCTACTCATGTACATAGATGTTTATAATCACATTTAAAAAGTCAACAATATGAGATAAGGCTACATAACACAAAATGACATAATGCATTATAAGATAAAATTATATAAATTTAAGATTCTTAAAACATTCTTACGAGATGACTTTTATTCACCTAAACATTTATAATATTTTATATGTTGATAAAAATATTTATGCAGTCTCTTTTATAGAGGTAATAAATAACAACACTTTATTTAATACCTGTAAAAAGCATAGTGTAGTGGAAAGTGTTATGAATACTTTAGAAAGCATCATAAATGTGGTTATAATTCATTTTGAATATTGGATTCCTAGAAAATGTTAAACAAAAAGTAATGAACTTGAAGAAGACAAGCAGCTTGCAACTTCCTGTGTTCTATGTGTGTTTTCCTACAAGTACGATTGCATTTATGTCCATAACACCTTAGTAGGTAAATTGGCAATACAAAATACATTGAGGTGTGAATGGATAAGTGAATGTGTTTGTCTGGGTGTCCGCCCTGCGATGGGCTGGTGACCTGTCATCATTGTTTTTCTGCCTCTTGCCCTATGAGTTCTGGTTTAGACTTTAGCAGCCTGTATATCTACAATGTAGAACAGTTTCAACTGTCATTTTTTTGTCAATTGAAACAATGTAAGGTAAAGAGTAAAACCATTCCCACCATTGTCCACCATTCACTTTTATCGTAAGGTTTGTCCATTGTCTCCAGAAGTCTGCCTGCCTCCTCCTCCCCAACCATACCTCCACCCTCCTCACAGCAGGCTTCTTCAAGGGCAAGCCATAAGGTTGAGTGGACAAACATGGTCAGGAATAGATGCGATTTACATGCTATGACCTGTTTATTTGCAGAGCTCATTGGTTTATTTGTAGAATATGATATGATAATAAACACTTTTGTTTCTGTTGTGTACAGTGATGTAGTCCTGTTCCATTTTTTCTCCACTTTATTCTTTCTTCTACTTTTATAATATTTTACAGTTTTTCATCTTGTCCTAATGTCCTCTTTTCTTTTCGTCCTGAACTTTCCAAGCTTAATTTTTATCTTTCCTATGCACTAAAAATCACCTCTGTTTCCTTTTTCATGATTCTATGCTTCCTTCATCTGTTTTCTTTAAATTTGTTGCTCTCTTTTCCCTCCATCTACTTAATAACACCCCTTTTCTATCCTCTCATCCATGATGGAGGCATAGATGAAGCATTGTGTCCTGGATGCTGAGTGGATTTGATGGTTCTTTTTCAGTAAACATGTAAAGAGCGATTGTTGGGGTGGAAGTTAAGGGAGTGAAGAAGGGCATGTTTTGTCACACCCTAAATAGGCCCCCTAAAATGACCCCCTTCAAAGCCTTCATTCTTGCGGCCTATTAACATTTCCATCAGCTCAGTCCTGGTGTTAGCCTGAGTTTCTTCCACTGGATTCACTCTCTGAATGTGACATGTTTTGTGTCGTTTCTGAACGCACCCTTCACTGAATAGAAAAGTTTTCAGGTCTCTCTCTTTTTTCTATTTCTCTCTCTCTCAGTTGGGAGTGAATAGACACTAAATCTCTTCAAGGTTAAGACTTAACCTTCGCTGTCTCTACCAATTCTTCCTCTGTTCGACTGAAAGAATCAATATCAGATTATTGCTTAACAATGCTGTATTTGACAGACAGGTAGGTGCCATCATGGGATAGGTCAACACTGAAACATTGGTATGAAACAAACACACACACGTACATATATATATTGCTAGAATGATGCCATTCATCTTTGTCAATGGTGCCTGCTGTCCCAAAGGCCCTGGTGCAGTTCACATTAATTCTTAGCTTTGCATCAGTTGAATTTGGGCAAATCCACATGGATATATCTCTCTTTTTCTCCCTTTCTCAATTTCTTTGTCTCATTCTCTGTTTGTGCATTTTTTTTGGTTTGTTTAATGCAGCAATTTCAAATGATTTGGGTCTGTACACGCTGTGCCTCAGTCTCGTTATTTAGGGTCTAAATGAACAAAATCTTACAGAGAAAATAGAATGACATTGCAAGGACATATAGATGAAACACGGGCAGAGAATAAAAGAGAGTAGACTGAAAGTCAGGGCAAAAATATAAACAGGGCTATTAATTGCGTGTTTCTGATGCTGGTTATGGATATATAAAAAACAATGACTAAGCAAACCATCAACAGAACAGTTCAGAATAACCTTCAAATTTGCTTGATTGAACACACTAATCTGTGATTACAAAGAAGAAGGTAAACAAAAAAATACAGATTGAAAAAGAGCAGTCAAAGTTAATTCATTGTCATAAATTGACATAAACTATTTTATTGACTGCCTGCTCATGTTTTTTGTAGACTAAGATATTATGATGCACATATAACGTGTAAATTATAAACTTATGATATTGTAAATGTGATACATGTGGTAGCACAGTTGCGCTTGTGGGAAGAAGAGGCAAAGACAGCATTTTTCAAGGTTCAAACAATGATTCTTAAAGCTATATCTTAAACCCTGCACAAGGCCCTCATTGCTATCTTACATGGAACAGCCTATTATCACACCCTGACCTGTGTCATTTAAACAGCAACAGTGCTTGTGAACACTGTCATGCGCCACTGAATGAAATCAACCTAGGCAACAGTCAATAGTCAGATGTTAACTGCTATCTTGGCAGTGACGTTAACGAACCACTTGCCACGAAGAAATGGTCACAGAGCAGTGCACAAACCCTTAGTGTGGGCCAGTTCGGAGCTAGGCAAACTTTTACACGTTATGCCCAAAAATACACCTATAAATAATTCATTCAATTAGTACATGTCTTTTGCATACATTGCCTGTCCTTACGATAACAAAGGCAAACTGTCATGCCCTAATTCAAGTTGTGTGATGCATGGTTGGTGGCTTTCTAAAAATCTCTTAAATAGAGTCATTTAGTCTATCTTTAGTCTGCTTTAAATCTCTGCAGCTACTCACAATGTTAAATTGGCAATGATTCAATGGTATCTTTGATTATCTAAAATTTAAGTGTTTGAATGTCACTATTGCTGCCCCAAATTCCCCAAAAAAGTGATCATGATGGAGCTAGAATGAAACCAAATTTGTCTTTCTCTTTGTCCATTTGTATAAAAAAAAATCTAGATGATATTTGATCATTGCAAACATGCATGATATGTAATATAACCAACAATCCAGAAATGTCTATAGACAGATAAAAATGTAAAAATAATATACAGATGTGAATTAGATGTGAGAAGGAGTTCAAAATGAGTTAAAGTGTTATTGTGTTAGGGCCGCCATCATTTTGATATGGGGAGCAGAAAGTTCCAGTAAAAAACCCTTCAGTGAATAGGTTAAAAGTTCATTCATTCATTCATTCATTCATTATCTTTGGGTTAATAGGATCACGGGGGTTCTCAATGCCTATCCAAGGGAGAACATAGCGGGCATTGGGCAGATACACCCAGGACAGTGCGCCAATCTATCACTGGGCACACTCATTCACAAACACACACACAAACAACCACACTATATTGGGCAATTTAGAGCATTCCATTTACCTAATCTCAGAGAAAACCCACACAGACCAGGGATTACATGGAAACTCCATCCAAATTGGGATTCGAACCTGGGTCCGCAGCGCCGAGAGCCAAACATGCTGACCACTATGTTACTGTGCCACCCAGGTTAGTTAGGTTAATTTCCTTCAAATAAAAATTAGATGAACAGAAATGATGCTAGTAACAAAATAATTGATAAATAGACAATGGATAAATGAAATGACTTAGTGTTTAGCAAGTAAAATTTTTGGCACCTGCTTTGATGAGTTGTTTATGTTGTTTATTAGGATTCCCTTTTACTTGATCTGATCAGACACAACTTTCTCAGTATGCTCTCGAAACAACTGCAAAAAAAAAAACAAAAAAAAACAACAAGATTGATGTTTTTTGAAATTCTAATTCTGGTTTGTCTAGCCAATAATTGATAAAAGTGAAGGAGGGTACTGGGTACTAAATTCCCAACAAGTTTTAAGTGACTCTTAGAACAAATCTTTAAAACATTGTCTTATTGTAATCTCTTCGGATCGTTTGGTATATTTTTTGCTTAAAAAATGTCAATATAAGTAAAATATCAACATGAAGTTTGATGAATGTTTGACAGTATGATAGAATTTTAGAGGTGTAATATTTTGCGATGATGGTTTTGATAGAGCTGCTTCTTTGCTGATAGAGTCACTTATGCAAGAACTAGATGTTTGCCTCTCAGAGGGCTGGGGTATGGGAAAGTGAACGGGACAGGATGGGGTGGTATGTGGACATATTTGCCTGCATTGCATTATTATAAACAGAGTTGACTAAACACTGTAACATAGACAAGTTAGTAAAATAGAACTGTCATGTTTTTCTAAGTGGAAAAGCAGAACATTAAAAAGCACATCCATTTATAGGATGCCAAACTAAAAGAGCAAATCTTCCACTAGAGGGCTAAAGTCTTGACATGTCATGACATTTACATCACTGTATGACCACTAAATACTCAAGACATACATAAGTTGTTCCAGACTGCATACAGGGCATATAGTTATGGTTAGGTGTATTTAGGATGGTAGAGAAACAGCTGTGCCCCTGGAAATACCACTAAACCTATTGATAGATAGACTTTAAGTCAGTATGATAGAGACAGCGAGACCATCGCTGTGGTCTGGAATGCACATTTCTAAACTTTCTCACTGATGCCTTTTTAAAAAGAGGCTTCGTTTTTTCCTACGTGCCTCCATGCTGGCTAAATCTGGAACCTTGGGGTTAATTTATGGTTGCATGAGCCGTAAATGTTGATTTGTGATCCTCGTGTGTGTTTGTGTTGCGCGGGTCCATGATCTTATCCAGTAGATGAATGGATGCCGTCCTCCAGGCCCTGTTTATAACATCGTTGTTTTTTATTTTTTCCAGGACAGAAATACGATGCATGCTTATTACCAATGTGGCCTGACCTGGTATCCAAGGTCATGAGGTCAGGGGTTGAAGGCCATTTCCTGTCTCTAGTGTGTGTGGGCAGAGGATGGTATCGCAAAGCCTGTCTGTGTAAACATTTGTAGCAGATTCCAAATATCAGAATACATGGAGCAGAAATGCAGACATTCTCTAATTTGAAGTCATGGTCATAAAATAAAAATGTTTAGACGAGTGCAGATGTCATAAAAACATTGCAGTTATGCCAAGGCTCACGATGTCCAACAAACTCTCCAAACATGTACATTTTGTTATCTTTTATTTTATTTATTTTCTTATCTTGATCACATTTATTTATTCATTTGTTGTCAATAGTGCTCTTGTATTTTTAAATTTTCAATCATACAATACAATAACAAAATAATGTTTTTGTTTACTGGCATCTCTTCTTGCCTATCCAGGGAAGAACTTTTCAGGTGCTGGGCACAAGCACACACTCACTTGCACAGACACACACTCACTACATACACATTTTAGTGCAGCTTTGTCTATGTGGACATTGGCAGTATATGCAATCTCCACCCAGGTAGGATTCAAACCTGGATGCCCAGTGTTAAGAGTTGAACTTGCTGTATCACCCTGAAATTCTTCATTTTTTATGTGCAGTACAAAAGTTTTAAAAGTTCATCTTTTCAAAAAATAGCCAATTTTTGTTGCAGGGTATTTGTGTTCTATTTAAAAGTAATAATGAAATTAACAGTTACATTGTCAATAAATGGTAACCAATTTAGATTAATTTTGGTTTGTTCTGTGATAACTAGTAGTATTATTTTTAGATTTTAGTTTAAGGATTTGACTAGTTTTTTGATTTGTTTCAGGATTTCATTTATTTTACATTATAATCAATAAAAGTGCTTTGCAGATCCATTACTGAATTATGCACCTGTTGCAGTTGCTTACATGGTGTTTGTAGCTGTACAATAAACAATTATCTTAAAGCATTTTGATTACTGTATGTCACAAATATAATTTATCAGTAATAAAATAAATTATATACCTGATAAATGTATGGAGAGGTTTCCCAAGACCATCACCAAGGGCAGGGTGCCAGCCCATCGCTGGACAATTAGGTCACCCAGAAACACACTCGCACTATACAGTATGGGGCAATTAAGATAACTTCAAAGCAGTCAATTCACCTTGTATTCATGTTTTTTGAGTTAAGTTATTTATTTATATAGCGCTTTTTACAACAGTACATTGTCACAAAGCAGCTTTAAACCCCCAAAGAGCAAGCCGAAGCGACAGTGGCAAGAAAAAACTCCCTGTTATGTTGTTATTCAAGGAAGAATCCTTGGGAGGACCAAGACTCAGTGGGGGACTCATCCTCCTTGAGCGGCCAGGTAGCAACAACAATGTAGGACAGCCATGTACAGATATTAAACAAATGGAAAAACTAACAACTGGAAAACTATATGTGAGTCCATTAGGGGGCGTCCTGCAGGACCGCCAGTCCAATTGATATTCAGGTTCCATCCAGTATTCGTCAGCAGATCCATGGATGAAGATCTCCAGGAAGCTGGGGGACACCTCAAAAGAAACAGACGAGAAAGGCAGTTAGAGCTAATAATAAAGCACGGCATTTAATTAATAAGTAATTTATTGACACAGTGCAGTATGTGACTCCGGCATCACTGACTAGAGCAGCAGAACTAAAAGAGGCAGCTACTGACTTTGGAATGAAACCAGTGTCAGCTGGCTCTATTCCAGATTCATTCATATTCCTCTCCTCTGACTAAAGTCCCATTCCTCTTTAATTCCCTATGAGAAATTTAACACAGAATAGGTTCAGGTAAGATGCATTACCACACCTGTAACCCAGGCTCCACCAACAGCCCCTTTCTCCCCTCCACCACAAAACCGGTGGTAAGTTAAGATGAGTTGATGTGTCATGCAGAAAAGAAAGGTCAATCTTGTGTGGCGTGCTCTGCTCTGATTCATATTCACAAGCACAAACAACCTTACCTTGAACAAATCTGGGATGTTGGTAGCGGTCGATGCTTTTTAGGTGGCAATCAGCGTAGGTAGGTGGCAATCAGTGGGGCATGCTGCAGTTGCAGGTCCTCTTACCAATCCCAATGCCAACTGACTGAGTTACCTGCTGTGACTCCACCGACAACTTGGCATGCCAAATGCAAATTTTGCCCATGGCCAATTGGCTCTCTCAATCAGCAGGTGATTAAGTTGAGCATTATTATATGCCTCTCACCTATTTACCTATTTGAGTTTGATGGTAATGAACACAAGCACATACCAATGCATATTATCATGGGACACATACTCTTTTAACTGTATCTCATCTCCAGTAATTGATGCATCACAGATTGGATTACGCTCCACTAGATCCACTGCTGCATCTTTTTTTTTGGAAAATGCCAGGCCACAGAACCAAACCTAGTACAAGTAGCATGCCGTCAGGGCCTAAAAATATCTAAATCACAGATTGATGTTAATTATATTTTGATAGTGTATATTTCAGATGAGTTGCCTATTTAGTTCATAAAGGATCTCCCTGATACAGAATGAATCTGCAGGAACAGACAGTTTTAGTGATATGATCAGATAATTTAAGATGTGAGTCAATTACGAAAGCAAGTTTATGGACCGAGTTGGTTGGAGAGATTGTGGAGCCATCAATTTGGAACGTCAGGTCATGATGAATTGAGGGTTTAGCTGGAATTATGAGAAGCTCTGTTTTTTCCTAATTTATTTTGAAATGATGGGCCTTATTCCAAAAAGATATGTCAATGAGCCAGGCAGAAATCCGATTTGAAATAGTGGTGACTTCGGCGGCAAAAGAGACACAGTCCCAATTTGTACTCCTTTTTTTTTAAACAATTTTTTTGTCTTTTCCAGTGTTCTAGATATTACTTTGTATGGTGTGCTGATTGGTGTTTAGATTAAATTGCTGCTAAACACTCCGAACATAAAACACAAAATCTCTGAAGACAGTATGAAGCTCAAAATGATAGGTTTACATGGGGAAGGAGGAGAGCTTATAGCAACATTATGGGCAAACAAAGAACCCACAGTCTATGAAGTGCACCGATGACACTGTCAGTATAGAACCAACGGTGTTAACTCTGATCAAGAGTGCTCTGTAGCACCTTAAACACCTGTCATTTTCTGGGTCTCATTTTTCAACTATTATCAAAATAGTTTTTTTATTTTGCCCTGCACTCATTGGCTGGTGTTTTTTTTTTTTTTTTTTTTTTTTGGTGATGCAAACCCATTGGTGCACAGAAACTGGTGTACATTTTGGAAATGACAATGTAGCCCTCTCCTAAGGCATTCCTGTTCAACAATCGTGCTGTCTAGCATCTTTTATAAGTAAAAAATAAGTGCTCACCAACTTTTTTGTGAAAATATTCAAGAAGAAAAAAGCCTTATCACGTACAAAGAAAAGGTCCTAGTGAGTTTAACACTCAAAAACAAGTGTTGTGGTTATATTTTAATTCTGTATGTAAGTAATATGTTACAGGTTCTGCATTTGGGTGCCAGGGATTTCTTCATAAGATGGCAGTAAGTCAGTTCAGTATGGTCAAGGTGACATCTAGTATAGACTGATTGTTTTACTTGGCTATGTATATGAGTTGTAATTCTCATATATATCATATATGAGTTTTAATTCTGTTGTTGATAATTGCATTTGCTTCATGAGGTTTGATATTCTTTACAGTTCATGCATTTTGTCTCATTTTGGCATATGTTCTTCCCTACATCATCTAGAGACAATTTTGTCTTTGCAGTGTACTGAGCTTTGTTTGTATGCAGGTTAAATTACTTGATTTATTTATTTTTTACTTTAGTTTCATCCTGGGGTGTACGTTCTTTTATGATCTTATCCTTACTTATGCCTAATATATTTTCTGCACTTTGGATAACAAAAGAGGCTTGCCATATATTTAGCATCTTGGGATTCACATATTTTGAATCTCTGTCTTTTTTTTTTTTTTTTTTTTTTTTTTTTTTTTTTTTTTTTTTGGGGGGGGGGGGGGGGGGGGGGGGGGGGGGATTATTCAGTTTAATAATAATTATAGAGAACTGCATATCTGCATAGGAGTTAAAGCTAATTTCAAAGCTGCAACTGATTGATCACAATAAGTGCATGTACATATATATAACAAATAGTAGTCTCATATTACTTACCCCTGTAAAACACCATATCTTACCTTTTTTTAGTCAGATCTGTCATTATTATTTACACATAAATCTTGGAAAGTATTATTTAAACTTCCAAAGTGCAGGTACAGTAATGTTATTTATCCAGTAAAATAGCATGGACTTTTGTGTTAATGGCAGCAGTACAAATATATAAAACATGAAAAAGATTGGTATTGTTTAAAAAAAATTGAGGGGTGTGCTGGAGTACTCCAGAAGCCCTCTGGAGTATTGACAGGGAAGCCATCTGGAGTGCTGTCAGGATCACAATCTCAAAAGTGCTGTCTGGTATGCTGTTGGACCACACATCAGATGCTCTAGTCCCTCTAAAACACAGGCACACACAGTCCATCTAAAGAAAAATAACACAGTGTTCTGTGTGCAAATAGGATTCATAAAAAGATGATCCAAGCTCACTAGAGTAAATATTGAGGAAGCACATAATGCAAGAGCAAAAGATTGAAACTCACTTTTAGAGATGACATAAAGACTTTACTATAAAAGAAAAATTTCCCTGCATTCCAAAAATAGCTGTGGGGCTACTCAATTGAAAAGTGCCTGGCAGGTCAAATGGCACAGATAAAATTTAGAGTAACAGAATATACTGTCATTAGATCTCACTGATCTGAAAGCGGAAAGACAAATTATTCCAAGAGCGATAATAGAGAAAACAAGCAGATTGTCGGAAAGCACTATGTACTTATAGGCTTGTAAACTGTGATGCAGCTAGATATATAGAAGATGTTTATTGGATAAACATAAATAATACATGTACACAAGTACAAAACACAGAAGTGTCAAGAAAATAAAAATTAAGATAACGATAAACTTACTTCCACCAGTAGCAGTGACTACCTAACAAAATATAAAAAGTCACATAATTGTAAAAAAAAAAAAATGACACAAGAGAATAAGCTAATGAAAGCATGGAACATAACAAAACCCAGAATAAAAATCTGAGATATAGCAAATGTGGAAAGCACATGAGAAGGGTACAAGGGAACAAATGATACACACAAGGGATGAAAACAAGCATAAACATTCAGAAACAGGAAGAACAAAGAAAACAGTCCCATATAAGAACATGCTACCACATGTGCCCATGATACTATCAAAGGGGATATTAAAGAAGGAACATCTGCTGCTGATTCTGTAAATAATGTTTTTATACATTTGACTATATTCCATATATATATAGTTAGCATCACGCCTATTTTTCTTTTATTCTCATTCTTTCGACCTCTTGCCCATTATTTATCTCATTCTCTTTCTCTATATCTATATATCTTTTGTGTTATTTTTTTCTTCTCACTGTGTGTGTGATTGTTCATATATTCTCACTTTTTTTCTCTGTTTATAAACACCAATGTCTACTGTTTAGGTTAACAAGACATACTGTCATCTGATTGGACCATTTTATGGGGTGCTTAGTAAAGTTTTTTAATTGGTTCATTCTGTCATGTTTCTTTAGTAACCAAGGTTTGTTTATGGAATCCTGTCAGTTCTGCACGTCACCCACAAAGTTTGGGTTCTGGAGAACAAGCACAGGCCGAAACTTTATCTACATGCTACCATTCTAATTCATATTTATAAATAGGTGCAGCTGAAATAATGAAGTCATTTTACTTTTTCTGAATCTTGAAAGGAAATTATATTTCTTAGCTTGGATATTTTAAGAAGATGGAAAAAAGCAATGTTACAAATTTGTGAGTTCCCAAATAATCCGTTTAAAAAAAATCATTAAATCATTCCTTTGGCTCTTCTTACAAACTATATAATGTTATTTATATCAGAATGTATTTAAAAATAAGTGTAAACTCTTTATTGCAGTTTTCAGTTTTAATGATTTAGTAAACATCTAACGGTTCACCTAATATGGAGAACTGTATATCTGCATAGGAGTAATAACTAATTTCAAACTTGCAAATAATTGATCACAAGTCTCATAGTACTCACTTGTCACAGTTTCCCCAAAGGGGAACTACTAAGTGCCAAAAACAATAGTAAATGAGCAGCACTAAATGCTGTCTTTAGAGATCAGCAGAAATACTCAAAATACCCCAAAAAAAAGCAATATTTGTTGGTAAAACTATGACAAACTAATACAGTGAACAGAAGTAGTAAGATACCTAAACCACACAAAACAAAACATGGAAACTAATTAGCCTAATGAAAGAAAACAAATCTAGAGACCGTAAACTAAAAAGCATAAAGACACAAAGTGCATTAACTGCTACCAGCCATATAATATACAAACCATGACTGAAGAGAACCAAACAAAAGAAAGCACTTACTAAAACTTATAGCGAAACACCAATGCCAACACAACAGACCTCCAAACGCTACAAACAGATCACAAACCCAAGTACAAATAAAGAAAAACTATGTAAAGAACAGCAAACAAATGTGAAGCTAATAAACATAATGATTAATTAAGTGAAAAAAGCAAAACAACATATATACAAACCTGATGTTAGCGGGCAATGATAATACCTGACACCACATTTTACCTTTCTGTAGACAAATCTGTCATTATCATTTACACATAAAGCCTGTAAAGTAGTATTTAAACTTCTAAAATGCATTTACAGTAATGCTTAACATGTCATTAAACCAGTAGAATGGCAACTTTTGTGTAAATGGCAGCTGTACAAATTTTCATTCATTCATTATCTCCCGCTTTATCCTCTATTAGGGTCGCGGTGGGGTTCCCCATGCCCATCCAGGGGAGAACATCTCGGGCGCTGGGCAGATAGACCCAGGACAGGGCGCCAATCCATCACTGGGCACACACTCACTCACACAGACACACTGTATATGGGATAATTTTGAGAATTCAATTGACTTGATCCATGTTTTTGGACTGTGGGAGGAAACCGGAGAACCCGGAGGAAACCCACGCAGACACGGGGAGAACATGGAAACTCCACCCAGATGGGGATTCGAACCGGGAATCCCCAGCGCTGAGAGGCGAACGTGCTAACCACTAAGCCACCGTACCGCCGCTGTACAATTAAATAAAACATAAAAAAAGATTTAAAAATGAGGGGTGGGGTTTCAGGAAAGTTGATCACATTTTGTTCTGTCTTGCATTTGGTAGTCCTTGTTTAAATTTGGATTGATTAGCCATAGTGAAGTATTTCATATTTCATCAGATATGTTTCCCACGCACTCAGAGGATACACTGAGTTGCAGAATTCTAGCACATGTGTACCAGGGATACATGGGTGATATAGTCAAGCCTCAAGATGTTGCTAATGTTCCATTGACCCAGTATGAAGCTCAAAAGCAATATGACTGAGGGTATATATGACCAACCAAATTATTGGAGGGAATCAATAAACCTCCTGTTTTTGCAATGTCAAAAACAATGTGCTGTGTTGGGTGCTCAAAGTCAAGAATAACTGCCTCTGAAGACCTTGATTGCACCACAACAGGGGGCTTTATTTCTTGTCTCTCATGAGCAGCAAAAGGGCTTAAAGGAGTTATTCTATCCTAGGTCCCTACTACACTTTCTGGAGTATTGTCAGGGACACCCACTGAAATGCTGTCAGGGAAGCCCTCTGGAGTACTCTCAGAGATGCCCTCTGCTATGCTGTTGAACCACACAACAAATGCTAATGTACAATTAAATCAAACATAAAACAGATAGGTATTTTATTTTACTATTTTTTATTTTAAATTTTAAATTAAGCAGAGTTGTAATTCAAGGTCAAGGCAATGGATAAGATTGATATGATAAGATTCAGTATCTTTCAAATACTGATTTAAATGTATTCGACTGTTGTATAATATGAGTTATTATAGTCAATGTTTTCAGTGTATGTATTTTGTACTTCACTACGAAGTTTTCTGTAATCACTAAAATACTTTGTTTTTGTATCCGGTTTGATCCTTATCCACTCAAAGCTTTTAATGTAAATTAAATTATTGCACTTCATGTGTTTTTTTTGGATTGCCTTCTTAGCAGTTTGCAGCATGGAATTTTTAATTTGCTGCAGCTACTTGCGGCAGCTTTAATTTAATTTAAGTTCATCTGTTGGTGTGTCTTGGTGATTCCTCATATACATTGACCATATCCACTTGGTTTTGCTGCTTGCATTTGGTCATTTAGCAGATGCTTTTATCCAAAGCAATCCCGACTTTAAGTATCCCAACGTAATTGCTGGGGTCAGAACACAACACCCTAGAAGCATTAAAGCTCAAGGTACTTGCTCAAGGGCCCACATTGGTAACTTCATAGAACATGGGATTTGAACCCTTAACCGTCAGATTTATAGCCCAACACCCTAACCACTGAGCTACCACTTGAACTGGTCAATTCGACAAGATGTTTGAACTGGTAAAGTCTGAGCTGTTGAAGGTCCAGTAGAACCGTCTTCCTCACTTGTTTTCTTTTAAAACTCCATTTCATTGCAACCATCACAATATTGTGATCAGAGTCACAGTCTGCACCGAGGCATGTCCGTGCATAGTTCATTGAATATTTCCATTGCTTTATGATAACCCTAGTTAGTCTGAGCTCTGGAATCTTAATCTGGGCTCTTCCATGTGTATATGTGCTTAATGTATATAAACACTTGCAAAAATTATAGAACCACCACTCTTGGAGAATGTTCTCTAAATTGTTAAATTTTAAAGAAAAAAAGAACAAAATATTTTTTTATTCCAAACACCTGGAATTAAGAAACAATAAAAATGAAATTCATTTAATTGTTAATTAATTTTAGTCCATCATTGTCATTTTTTATATTAAAAAAAGAAAAATAATATGATAAAATAATTCATTTATAATTAATATAATAGGAAATCATTGTGTGATGTAATGAATTCTGCAGTTTTAAAACAAGAACTTGCATCAGATTAAATCTGCTAATTAGTCTTCAATTAAGAACTCACAATTTGTAGAGCTGTTGCACAAAGCTGATTGACATGAATCATGGATTTAACAAGAGAGATGTTAGTTGAAAAAAAGGAAAGGCTTTTAAAACTTCTTTAGAGGATATATCCACATGGCATAATACAAAAGATTTTTGTTGTTTTAAGTCTGCTACATTTAAAATCCATACAAAGTTGTAAAAGAAAATATACTAGTAAACCAAAGCGTAAATAACAAAAATGTAAGGCAATATGTCCTAAAAATAGAAAATATGGCCAATGTTTGTGACTGTCCTGTAAGAAATCATCTAAAGGAAATTAGTATAACACTTTCTTGCTGTATAAAGCTTTATAAAGTATTCATAACACTTCAAAACATTTGTCATAAGCCTTTGTTAATGTACATAGATGTTTATAAACACGGTTATGAAGTGTTGCTACAATTTGATATAAGGCTTTATAATGCAAAATGACAATGAATTATAATGCAAACTTATTTAAACTTTTGATTCTTTATATGTTTAGACATTCTAACTTAAAACAAGATGATAACTCTTTTTTAAAGTATGTAAAGAGCATTTGTAAGCTTTTATAAGTCATTATGTACTACTATGTGTGCAGTCTCCCTCAAAGAGGTAATTAGTGACAGCATAACTTCATGCCTGTCAAGAGAGCTTATAAGATTTATAAACAGTTACAAGCAGTTATAAAGTAATTTTCAGGTAAAGCGTTCATTAAACATAAACATTATAAGGTTTTCTCTATTATAAGTTGACATCAGTGGTCTCTATAATAAGTTGATGAACAGTTTAAAAAAATATATAATGAATGATGCCACTTTGTGTTATAAAGTTTTATATGTTCTTAAAACACTTTATAAGTGTGGTTATGAACATCTATGTACATTAACAAAGTATTATAAAGTGTTATAAATGTGTGAATAATGCATTATGAATACTTGATTTAGATAAAGTGTTACCAAAATTAGTTTTACATACAGAAAAACAAATTAAAATTGTCATTAACACCTAAACAGAACAAGGTTACAAAAGTAATCATGCATTGTGGGTAACTGGATGATGCTGGTAATTTAATTTGGTGATGATGCTAGTAATTTAGATTGGTGTTGGTCCAATTAAATTTATGAAAATGACTGACTCAAGAAAACATACATTTACACAGTCAAAAAGGTAGATCATTATGTGAATATTCAATAAATGCCAACGTCTACACAGTTTTAAGAATGTTTGTTGATAATTACTTTATTCAATATATATCATAATGCATTTGCCATAGAGCAAATGACATTAAAACATTTCTTAAAAAATACAAATAATGTCAATTGAATGGTCTGCAAAAAGTCCAGATCCAGATCAGTTGTGTAAGATCACTGATGTAAAAACATTATTCTTATGCTGTGGTTTATTAATATCATTCGAATGAAGATGTGCATTAAAATGTTTATTCAGTTGTGTATATATTATGATGTAAATCATATTAAAAACTTAGCTTTTGACTTTTTGCTTCTGTGTCTGTGTGTCTGAGTGTGTATTGTTATGTATGTGTGAATGCTCTGGCACTGTCCCTGCCGATAATGATAATAGGCAACAGCAGATCAAAGAGCAGCCTGTCAGAATGATGCAGATCAAACTTGCTTCATCTGGAAGCTATAAGACATTTTACTCATTATTACACTCTGCACACACACAAAGGTCCTGACATTGTTCAGCTACCCATTTTAGAAAGCAGGACAGATGTGCTACCTGACAAAGTCTCCTTCTGTTAGAGGTATTCAGTCTACAAAGGATTTATCCTCAGAACATAGCAAACATAACACATTACTTATACATGAAAAGGAAATCTGTGTTGAATTTAATTCTAATTGCACATTTTAAATTTAATTTCAAATAAAAAAAACTGATTTGTAGAACTATTACTATATTAGTCACTAACAGAAAAGTATAAATAAAATGGAATATGAAATTTAGCCAGTTTCTATGTGAAATACAATGTAAACACAAATAAAAAATGTTTAATTTATCTACAAAGGTTTTCCAACATTATTGACCTATTTAGTTTTATAGTTGTATTCCTCTAAAATCATGTTACACCAAAATGAACAAACACATACGTGTGTGAATGTGTTTGTGTCCGTCTGTGTGTGTGTGTGTGTGTGTGTGTGTGTGTGTGTGTGTGTGTGTGTGTGTGTGTGTGTTTGTGTAAAATATTTTAGTTTCAGTTTTTCTGTCTATGGCCGAGATTTTTATATTGGTGCGGCCTAACAGGAATCAGATAACCATCACCAACACCCAAAATGTTTTTGTGCCACCTCTCTCAGACAATGATGCATTTAAAGTGTGTTTGTGCATTATCTCTCTTAAGACCACATGGTGTGTGTTTAAGTTGGCACTGATGTTCTTTCCGTACTGAACTACTCCCACTGCATCGGTGGTTCTTGGATGTGAGAATGATAGCAGAGGCCATTGTTAAAATTTGGAAGTTTGTGTTTATATGTGTGCTTTCACACAGAACACTGGCTTAATGGATATCACACCCTGGTGATTATCATCTGGAGTAAAAGTGTTAGCAATTTTATGCCCAGCCTTTCAGCACCCACATATTAGTTCATGTTAAATCAAGGTCAGAATGTCCAGCACAAAAATGACCAGACAAAAGGTCTGCATTAATAAAGGGGAACAGAGGAAAGCCGAGAGACTGACAGAAACAGATAGGACGAGTGAATCAGAGTGGCTGAGAGACAGAGTGAACGTGACAGAAAAGCAAACCTACAGAGGCAAAAAGTGATCAAAGGCCACAAATTCAGATTCAGATTCAGATTTTTTTTTGTCACATTTGCAATCGTTACAAATGAACAGTGAAATGCGAAGGTGACTGTTCTTTAAACTGTGCAAGGATTCATAAGAGGAGAAAAGAAAGAAATACAAAATATTACATTACAATTTGCTTAAAAGGGTGGCATGTTGGCTTAGTGGTTAACATGTTTGCCTTTCAGCACTGGCAATCCAGGTTTGATTTCCCAATTTGGTTGGAGTTTTCATGTTTTCCCCGTGTCTGCATTGGTTTCTTCCAGGTTCTCTGGTTTCCTCCAACAGCCCATAACATGGATTCAGGGTGAATTAATTGCTCTAAAATGCCCCATATAAAGTGTGTTTGTGTTTGTTTGTGTGAGTGGGTGTGCCCAAAGTTAGATTGGGGTCCATCCCAGGTGTATCTGCACAGCGACCAAAACGTTCTCAACTGGATGAGCATGAGAGACCTCCCCACAACCCTAGTAGAGGAATAAGTGGAAGATAATTAATGAATTAATTAATAAATGAATGGTCAAAATCTGGAACATTTATTTACAAAATAAAATTACATTCATAAACTGTTCCCAACTAGATTATAAAGTGGCTGGGCATAAACATTCTGACTCATAAACTGTAGATTCCATTAGTTCCTATTCTATTTTTATTTTACTTGTTTTGCCACCAGATACTCACAGAAACAAAAAGATGCAAAGCATAGGAAAGAACAACAGAAAAGCACAGACAGAAAAGAAAGACAGACAGACAGACAGAAAAGAAAGACAGACAGACAAAAATAGATAAGAGGAAAAGAGAAAATACAAGAAAATAATATTAAACAGGTAGAAGCAGAAATTCAGAGAAGGAGAAAGAAAAGCAGACAGGTTTAAAAAAAAAAGCAAAACTCAGATGATACTGGAGAGAAAAGTTGAAACAGTGAAAAATAGAAAGTGAATTTAATCTCAAAAAACCCATTGTGTAAACTGTTATTGGAAATTGTAGATGCTTTTTGAAATTTATCTAGTTCTTTGTGTACAGAATTTTTATGCATGTTTATATGTGAGGGTGAAATTGTGTATGTGGGAGGGGTGGTTGGGTGGCATTTTTCTTTTTGTATTTACTTGGCATGGGAAAATGAATATGTGTGTATTTGGGGTTTGGATGTGTGTGAGTTTCTGCTCTCTGCCTGTGTCAGTATGATGGATGGTTTGGGTTACACAGGGCAAGAAATCTCCCCTTGCTCACTACCCTCCTATGGGATATCCCATACACACGTGGTGTGTCTATGTGTGTATTTATGCATGTGTGTGTGTGTGCATTGCCTACTGACAGTCACATTGTAAAGTCCAGAACAGACTGACTCCACCCGCTGGCATTACAACAGCAGGAATGCTTACACCAATGAACTAAAAAAAAAAAAAAAACAGTGCCAGCTGCCTATGTTCACACTCCACACACAAACACACACATTAATAGTGTGAGAACATCCACACACCTCAAGGTATTTAACATACAGTCCACATTTAACTGGTAGTTAAATTACAAGTTACAAGTGTAGATCATATCAGTGATAACACTATTGTATGTCAAAATTATGTATCACACTAATTAATGAATTACCCTTACCAATTATAAGTGCATTTATGAAGCTTTGTAGAGTATACTTAACTCTTTATAACATTTGTCATAAGGCATTGTTAATGTACAAAGATGTTCATAATCATAGTCATGAATTGTTAGAACAATTTGACCTAAGACTTTTTAATACAAAGTGACATGATATTTAACTTATTTATTCTTTGAATGTTTAGACATTCAACTTTAAACAAGATGGTTACACTTTTCTTAAAGTCTGTAAATGGCATTTATAAGCTTTTATAAGTCATTATGTACTGCTATGTATGCAGTCTCTTTCAAAGAGCTTATTACTGACAAAAATGAACATTATGCCGGTCAAGAGAGCTTAGACTGACAAATAAGTATTATGAAAAATTTGAAAAAATGTATGTTAATACATCAAATGTACCTTTAATACATCAAATGTACAGTACCAGTAAAAAAAATTGGCACACCACTTTATTGCTCCATTGTCTATTTTCTCTGCTTACTATACATTCATTCATTCATTGCATTATCTCCCTCTATTAGGGTCACGGTGGGGTTCCCCATGCCCATCCAGGGGAGAACATCTCAGGCGCTGGGCAGACCCAGGACAGGGCGCCAATCCATCGCTGGGCACACACTCACTCACACAGACACACTCTATATGGGGCAATTTTGAGAATTCAATTGACTTGATCCATGTTTTTGGACTGTGGGAGGAAACCGGAGAACCCGGAGGAAACCCACGCAGACACAGGGAGAACATGGAAACTCGAACGTGCTGCTTACTATACAGATGGACTTTATAGTATTACAATTACAAACTGTCGTACATCTCTTTTCTTTGTTTTGTTCGTCCATGTTGATTTTATCTTCTCTATTTGTCAGGACTATCACAGAACAGGTCAAATATGGGTTGTGTATTGTTTAGTGTCAGTTCTGCAGTGACACTGATGCGGTGAGAGTGTTTTAGTGCAGTGGTAGTTGCATACAAAACACCTTAGTAACACCGCTGGTATAGGAGTAATGCACCCACCAATTAATACCTGCTCTGTGGTGTTGCTATTTGTAAGAAATCAGTGACAAGTGCATCATCAGTTAATCATTGTACAAACTGCAAGACAAACTGTGTGTGTTTGTGTGTGTCTGTGTGTGTGTGTGTGTGTGTGTGTGTATGTGTGTGTGTGTGTGCATCTGTGTACACTTTTAACTGCTTATTAGCATGTGATCAGGAAGTGAGTTTCAATTGGCATTAATCTGTCACTGTGTCGAGGCTATCCCCGCCACGGCAACTGTTTCCTTAGATAAACCATCATTGCGGTGACAGGTCCTGATTGGCCGACAGCGGGTGGAAGTTAGAAAAGTGCACTTCCTGCCAGACATTTTTATCATTGTAAGAGCAGCAAGGTCAAAAAAAAGAGAAAGAGTGAAGGCTTTTCTATCGACTGTGAGGGTCCAGTATCCAGTGTTTGTGTGTGTGTGTGTGTGTGTGTATGTGAGAGAGAGAAAGAGGGAGAGAGAGAATAAGTGTAGCCAAGCAAGACAGCTGTCTGCTTCCTCTGCAAACATCTGAGTTATGGCTTCATTTTGGTGACTATGAGAAAAAAGTGGGTATTTTTATTGTTGTTCCTTTACTTCTTTTCTAGAAGTTGTGGGTAAAACACAATTGAGTTGATGAATGTGGTACAGAAAGATGGTGTGTGTGTGTGTGTGTAAAACTCCTTTAGAGCTAATTCTATTCCTTTTCTTTAGCTAACTCAAATTTAAATCTAGAGTACATTTATCATCTACAGTGCAGTTAGCTGTATTAAAATCTGCTGGAATCTGTTTAAAACAAGCAAGCAAAGTTAAGATAGAAGGTACTCAATTGTGCAAATCTAAAGTACAGAAAGCATGCTACTAGAAAGTGTCTAGAGTTGCAAAATAAAAACAAAAAGTTTAGTTCAAAAGAATTGTAGTAATATTAAACATATATTGAATCCATGTCTTTGGACTGTGGGAGGAAACCAGAGAACTCGGAGGAAATCCCACGTGAACATGTGGAGAACATAGAAACTCCATCCAGATTTGGATTCAAATTTGGATACCCAGCACTGAGAGGCAAACGTGCTAAAGACTATTATAAATAATATTAACTTCAATGTTTTTCTATGAATCATTCTAAAAACTAGAAGTGAATCTTGTTGAATGTGTAATCAAAACTCTCTTCTTCGCTGAGAGCTGGGATGAGCATAATGGGCAAACTGATCAGCAATAAAAATTAATGAATAAAGTGGTTTATATAAATCAGCACAGGCTTATGTGTCTGCTGGTGGAGCAGAATAGTTGATGCAAACTGCCCTCTTTGTGTCATTACCAAACAGAGTCCCAGGGCAGGAAGCAAAAAATATATGGTTTAACATAGAAGGCTCCATAGTACAAACATAGCTTGCAAAAAAGTCTAGAGGAAAAGGAGGAGAAGACGCTGACAAAAATGAGTAAATTAATTAACAATACTTAATTAAATGAAATACCAAACCTGAAGGCGAAGGACTGGAATGCAGACAAAACTTGAAAAGAGTGTGATTAAAGAAATGTTTCCTGCACCTCTAACAAGATAAGTGTTGAATGTGTTAAGACACATGATCATTTCCAATGCTTTTCAATGCAATCCAGCTTCTGCAGATTGATGCCTTGTTTAAGTTAAGATTCATCATACCCTTATGGCTGGTTCTCATTTGTGTTAATTAGTCATCGGCAAGAAAGCGTTATGTCCTGTAGTTTGCAGTGATCCTTTGTATCTACCCTGTGTTGCCTTTCTTTGTGCTGAATACTAAAGCTTCCATATTATCTGCTACCTGGCTGCTGTGTGCATCAATGCTACACTTACTTGGATCACGGATTCATGACATACAGGAATAGAGCCTCACTTGCTCAGCTTATGTCTTTCAGATATTAGTAACGAGTTTAATTTACAGGACACATGGAGAGTAAAGAATGTAGACATTGGACAATACAGTTAATAACAAACTTGGTGTTAATGACATTCTTAAAGATAAAAAGAAAAGTCTGGCTCAGGTTTTAAATGGAACAATATATAGTCCTGTTGTTCAATCTTGTTTGATGTTAATAAAGTTCCATCATCTTCTTTTTTAATCTTTTTTTAATGATCTTGTGAAATGGTGGGAGACAATGTGGACAATTGGAATTTATGAAGCACAATAATAGGCTATTTTAACAGACAGAATTAAAATCACACGTAAATACTGGTTGTGGCTTCACAAATACACGTGAAGGCAGCAACGCCAGTTGTTGGTTAGTTGTCTATCAGTATTTGCAAAATCTGATTTGAAACGCTTACTTAAAATTTGTTCAAAGATTGTGGGTTAGCCTCTAGAGGACATATATGAGACCAATTATCATAAAAATACTGTACGGCTGGGTAAAAACATTATTGACAATACTAATCATGTGTTGAACAATTAATATATATGTCTGGATGACGCTATAGTGTTACACAGTTTAATGAGGTTAGACTGAAGCACTATTTTGTGCATCAGTCAATCCTTAAGTTAAATAACGAACTTAATCCATAATGACCAAATGTGTTAAAATGTGAGTATACTATTTGTTGTATGTATTGTGTAATGTTTTGTAGATGTTTCTGTGGTGATATTAAGTGTATTGTATTCTAATGAAGCTACTGTTCTTTTGCAAGACAAATTTCAGGTCATAGACCTCACAATAAAGTATTATCAATCTATCAATGTACCTGTGGCTAGTACGAAATCTTCCCACTGCAGGTTTGCTTAATTAACTCTAATTTTTCTCATTTTCTTCTCCAAAACATGCTGCACAGCTTACCCTTACTTACACACATTTGAAAACATTCAAGCAACAGCAGCTTGGAATTTGGCTGCTAAAGAGAAGAGCTTAACTTGGCTTAGAGCTTACTCAAGAGGATCTTAAAGTAGCTTACATAGCTCCTGATGGCCTACTATCATTCATTCATTCATTCATTCATTATCTTCTGATTAATCCTCTATTAGGGTTACGAGGGAGATGTCCCACTTGCCTATCCAAGTTAGGACATTTCGGGCGTTTGGGAGATGCAACCAAGACAGGGTGCCAATCTATCGTTGGGCAAACTTACTCACAGACACACACACACAAACACACTCTATATGGGGCAATTTAGAGCATTCAGTTTACCATAAATCCATTTTTTAGACTGTGCGTGGAACCCATAGAACCAGAAGGAAACCCACACGTTTCAGGGGCTGGGCAGATATAGCCAGGACAGGGCACCAATCTATTGCTGGGCACACTCACTCACATAGACACATACACAAACACACACTCCATGGGGCAATGTAGTGCATTCATTTTACCTTGAATCCATATTTTTGGACTGTGGGAGAAAACTGGAGAACCTGGAGGAAACGCACATGGACAGGGGAGAACATGGAAACTCCACCCGGATTGGGAGCTAACCACTAAGCCAACGTGCCCTAGACTACCATTCAGATTTTTACAAACATTTTGAAACATGTTTGGAGAAGCTTTTTATGATGCAATGTTTGAGGCGCAGTTTTCCACCTTCCCAAAAATCACTGCTTTTAAAGTGTTAGAGAACAGTCTCACTTTTATCTTTAGCTAAATATCTGTCCAATAGACTTAAATGTTTTACACACTTCATCAATCACAAAGATCAATGTAACAGAATCTGTCCATTAATCAGGAGCAATTATCGACTTTTAAAACTGGTTAAATGTTTCACAAACTCCTCATCTATGTTGGTAATTGAGAAAGCCTGCATTACCTATTTACAGATATGAATAATAGCACTAATTTAGAACTGGTCTAAACTCACAGTCACACACATACTTTAATTTGTAAAGGATGTATAAAGATGGACAAAATTGCTGCTAACACATTGTATACCTTTTTACATTTATGGACAATTGCTGCTGAAACCATGCATATACAAGTACATGTTTATACCATGGGCATATTTGTGCTCCAAGTGGCTCACAACACTAATGGGCCACCTGCACTGTTCCCTCCTATTTACTTGAATGTTTATTGCCCTGTATATTGTCTTGTATTTATTGTAATGTGGGGCGGCAAGGAGGCTTAGTGGTTATCCTCTCAGCACTAGGGATTCCTGGTTCGAATGCCAATCTGGGTAGAGTTTCCATGTTCTCCCCGTGTCTGCGTGGGTGTCCTCCAGGTTCTCCGGTTTACTCCCACTGTCCAAAAACATGGATCAAGGTCAATTGAATTCCTCAAATTACCCCTTATTAAATGTGTTTGTGTTTGTCTGTGTGAGTGAGTGTGTGCCCAGCGATAGATTGGCGCCCTGTCCTGTGTGTATCTACCCAGCGCCAGAAACATTCTCCTCTTGATGGACATGGTTAACCCTCCCCCAGGACCCTAGTAGAGGAGAAAGTGGAAGATAATGGATGGATGGATGGATGTTCCCTGGGCTAAGGGTGACAGTAGCTGTTGAAGTGAATGACGAAGAAGATGGCCAACTATTATCTCTTGGTACCCCGTGGGAGATTTTCAGCTAGTTGACAAGAACTGTCTAAAATAAGTAGGTGACAGACATCCAGTGGAGGATTATACATGGGGCAATAGCTATACAAACTGGTATCTGACACATCTGGATCCTGATCTACGGGTGCTGTAAATTCTGTCAAACACATGTCTGTTTCACTTCATTTTACAATGTTCATGTCTTACAGATATTAACCTTTTACCTGTTTGGTTTTAATGTTATGGACAGACTTTCAATCCAGTCCAATTTCTAAGTGGAAAACACTGTACCGGCGGCACGGTGGCTTAGTGGTTAGCACGTTCGCCTCTCTGCGCTAGGGATTCCCGGTTCGAATCCCCATCTGGATGGAGTTTCCATGTTCTCCCCGTGTCTGCGTGGGTTTCCTCCGGGTTCTCCGGTTTCCTCCCACAGTCCAAAAACATGGATCAAGTCAATTGAATTCTCAAAAATTGCCCCATATAGAGTGTGTCTGTGTGAGTGAGTGTGTGCCCAGCGATGGATTGGCGCCCTGTCCTGGGTCTATCTGCCCAGCGCCCGAGACGTTCTCCCCTGGATGGGCATGGGGAACCCCACCGCGACCCTAATAGAGGATAAAGTGGGAGATAATGAATGAATGAATGAATGAAAACACTGTACTAGAAGGAGGAAGTATAGATGTAGATGTGTGTATTGCTAGTAGTAACTTGTTTTAGAAATTATAATAAATAATTTAATAGAGCATTTAGCATTTACTAAAGGTCACTGTAAATCTCTCTCTCTATCTTTTACTGTATCACTCTGTCTTGCTGTCTCTCTCATCTCTCTCCCTCTCTCTCCCTCTGCTCTCTCTCTGGTCCTAATGGACATGCTCTAATCTTTCTTCTCCTTCCACATAGCAAAGTTTTTTTTTTCTCTGTCCTGCAGTGACTGGCGGGTGCTAAAACAAAATCCTCTAGCTTTGTTGTTTTTAAAAAAAGCTTATCGTCATTCGACGAGGCATATTTTTTTTAATTAAAACCTAGACAGTGCAAGTATGCAATTAACAGGCTGTAATTAAGTAGGAGCTGTGAAGTGCACCAGGCCAGACTTCATTTCAGTTCAACAATGGCCAAGTAGCTTTCTGATCTCCAAATTAGTGAGTCCTTGTAATATCTGCTTTGTGCCTGATTCGCTGGGTTAAGAGAGGCCTGTGAGGCGCGTGATTGATGTGCAGGCCGAAAAACGAACAGCAACGGTCTATCAGGAAATGCAAATCACACCTTCATGTTTGTGAGTTAACATAAGGCTGCGATTAATGGAGAGGAAAAAACAATCAGCCACTCTGCTGCTGCCTGATTAGTGGTTTTGAATGTGAGGGTTTAATTAAGTGCCTTTAATAAATGACACATAACATCAAAATATGTGATACTCCATTTTAAAATGTTTACTTTTGTTGTGTGGTGTCAAATTAGCACCTGACTCAAGTGGCTAGAAGTAATTTGCTCTCTTATAGGAGGCCAGAGTCTTTGGCTCTATTTAAATTAACTACGCAATAATGACCAGTGAGGTCTCACCGAGAAAAAAAGCACAACACTTGTACAATTTTAATTACAACCGATTTCATCAGTGTACAAAAAAAAAACAGGAATGAACTGAATTTTTTAGACAAGGTGATAAGCTGCTAAAGACTCTAATTAAAATTAGTAAAATAGAGAGTTAAAGTAAATAGAGGTAAAACTGAATTTATCACGCTTTTTAAACTCATATTTTCTGCCTAATACATGTTTTGGTTAGCAGTGTTAAAAGATATGAAGTCGGAAATAAGATAAATCAGATCCAGGGATTGTTCTGTAATCTGTAACTACCAAAAGCCAATGAAGTGAATTAAGTAGTGGAGCTATATGGATTTGCTTGCATTGAATGAACACCAATCAAGATGTGGTGGTTCGAGGATTAGTTGAAGCCCCTTGGTTGAGCAGGTTTTAGGATCATGCCAGACAAATATTTTATTAATTTATTATCTTCCACTTAATCCTCTATTCGTGTTGTGGAGAGGGATCCCCATGACCATTCATTCATTCATTCATTATCTCCCGCTTTATCCTCTATTAGGGTCGCGGTGGGGTTCCCCATGCCCATCCAGGGGAGAACGTCTCGGGCGCTGGGCAGATACACCCAGGACAGGGCGCCAATCCATCGCTGGGTACACACTCACACACTCAAACACACTCTATATGGGGCAATTTAGAGAACTCAATTAACTTGATCCATGTTTTTGGACTGTGGGAGGAAACCGGAGAACCCGGAGGAAACCCACACGGACATGGGGAGAACATGGAAACTCCACCCAGATGGGGATTTGAACCGGGAATCCCTAGCGCTGAGAGGCGAACGTGCTAACCACTAAGCCACCGTGCCTCCTCCCCATGACCATCCAGAAGAAAATGTTTTGGGTGCTGGAGAGATCCATCACTGGGGACACTCCCTCACACAGACACAAACTATATGGGGCAATTCAGAGCATACAATTTAACTTGAATCCATGTTTTTGGACTATGGGAGGAAACCGGAGAACCCAAGGGAAACACACACAGACATGGGTAGAACATGGAAACTGGGTATTCGAATCTGTATCCCCATAGCTGAGAGGCAAACGTGCTAACCACTAAGCCACCTTATTACATATAAAAAATTGTGCATCATTTAATGTATACAAATATAAAATGAATAAGTCAAGTGTAAGAATTATAATTTACAATGTGAAAACAAAAACAAAGTTTGCTTTTCTATTTGTTTCCTAAGCAACATACTAACACAGCTTTGATTAAGATTTAAGGATGTAAATTCTTTTTAAAAAAATTTGTTTCTGAGAGGTGGAACAATGCCTCTACCATGAAACTGCTACATTTCTAAATAATAAACATCATACATGTGGATGTGTAGTCTGCATATGTTTTGTCTCCATGTTAAAAAACATGATCGGGATCACGCTTTTACTAAAAAAAAAATAAAAAAAATTAAAAAAAAAAGAACAAGGATGTGGATGTGGCAAGACACACAAGGTGCAGAAGGGCGCATAGTGTGTGAATGTGTGAGCTTCATACTTTTTACAGCATGTTGTTAAATATGTGTTTATTAATGGCAATAACTTGGTTATTATCGTTTTACTGAATGTGTCAATTGAAATGTCCTTCCCACTTAGTCAGAAACGTATTTTAATTACAGGTAATTTGTTTAGTTGTCTCAGGATGACCAGTATTTACACTCAGGGTTAAACAAAAAAGGATTCCAATTTGACAGGACAAATAAGCATTCATTTTTTAAGTTACCTACAAGCAAGGCTTTTACTTGTAACTGCTTAAATTATTGAAAATGTCAAACCCAAGACGCACTAGGGTTTCCACCTGGTTAAGGAAACAGTAAGCAAAACCATCTGTAGTATATGGAATAAACTTAGAACAGGGATGGTGAAATGTCAGATGCTGAGTGTTTAGTGAAATTAACAGGCACTTTTTAGTGTTTAAATTGTGTCTTTTTGACTACACTCTTCCTGTCGAGTGTGTGTGTGTGTGTGTGTGTGTGTGTGTGTGTGTGTGTGTGTGTGTGTGTGAGAGAGAGAGAGAGAGAGAGAGAGAGAGAGAGAGAGAAGCTGAGATAGAAAGAGAGAAAAGAGGCCATTACATTGAGGTTTAAAACAGAATGTCATTTGTAGAACCAGGCATGTGGCTTTACTTAAAGTCCATGTTCGCTTCAATTAGAGAGTGAAAAGAAGGAAAAAGGGGGAACAAGAAAAAAAGCCAAACACCAAGAATGAAAGAAAGTGGAAGCTGTCTGCCTCTGTGTGCACATGCACGCTTGAGTATTATTGAGAAACATCCAGCAGCTACAAAAACATCTTGCTTGTGTGTGTGTATGTGTGTGTGTGTGTGTGTGTGTGTGTGTGTGTGTGTGTGTGTGTGTGTGTGTGTGTGTGTGTGTGTGTGTGTGTGTGTGTGTGTGTGTGTGTGTGTGTGTGTGTGTGTTGATTTCAAATCCGGAGCTGCGAGGTGTATCAGGGTCAGGTTGCATATACGTGTTAATCTAATAGAGTCTCAGCTACTGTCCTGTTGCTGATGTTCAGTGTCAAATCCATCACACCACTCCTCATGCAACCCATCTTTTCCTGTTCTCTTGTTGAAGACATTTTTATGTAGTTGTTATCATGTAGCAATAGTTAGTAACAGCCAATAAACAATAATAGCAATTTTATTAATGGATCAATAATGCTAAATAAGGAAATAGACTATAAACTAAACTAATACAGGGAATGAAACGTGTCAAAGTCAAAAAGTGTAAAGTAAAAGTGAATATATATTCTCCATTCCCCAACGGACATACTGTATATATATATATATATATATATATATATATATATATATATATATATATATATATATATATATATAGTGACATGTGGCACATGGTTAGTGGTTAGCACATTCGCCTCTCAGCACTGAGGATTCCCAGTTCAATCTGGCTGGAGTTGCCATTTTCTCCCCATGTCCATACCTGGTTTCCTCCAGGTTCTCCAGCTTCCTCCAACAGTCCAAAAACAAGGTGTATCTTTGTGAGTGTGTGGCTAGTGAAAGATTGGTGCCCAGCATGTTCTCCCCTGGATAGGCAATAGGGAGCCCCCCTGGTAGAGGATATATATATATATATATATATATATATATATATATATATTATATATATATATATATATATACAGTATGTCCGTTGAGGAATATATATATATATAATATTTTATTAATTGCTTAAGGCTGAAACTGGGTCCTTGAGCCACAATTTAGTTTTCATTTCATGTACCACACAATTCATGGAGGAAAAACACAATTTATGGAGGAGGGCACCAGCCAACTCCTAGCAATGGCATTTGTTTGTTTTCAAAAAGAAACCGTGTGAGGACCAAGGAATAATGGAGGAGTCATCCTCCTTGACCAGCCATGCAGCATTATAAGTGTGTGTATGATTAATGTACAGATTTAGATTTTCATAAATGTTATAGTTTCTTAAAAATGTTAATTGAATAGAAACAACATATATTCCACCATTTATAATTTCAGTATATATATATATATATATATATATATATATTACTTTTCATAATTTTGTCCTCTAGTCCCCATGCTCTGTTTTACAATGGTCAGAACCAGCATAGAGCAGGTATAATTTGGTTCATGGATTATTCTTTAAACTGCAGTGACAGTGATGTGATGGTGTATGTGTTGCACTTCAACACGTGGATAAGTTCTTTCATGTAACTTTTCTTTTCATTGTAAAAAGCTTCATTAATTGTGTAAAACCTTCTGAAACATAGTTATCGAAATCTTAAAACTAATACTAACATGAGCAATGTGGTAAATATGAAAAATAAATTATGAACATCTCCCTGAATGTTTTTAGGAAGGATGGAGGTTATTTATAGGCTTATGGGTAGTTAAACTCAAACTAAATGGCAAGCCAGAGTCATCTGGAGGTGTAAATGAAAAACGTCCCAGCTGAGAAATCAGGAAATGTCAGGAGGTTTGCCCACAATATGAACAGAAATTTGCAGTTTATTGAGCTCATGTTGCTTCTTTTATTCTGGAATTAAAGCTCTCACTGTCTTTTGTTACATGGGTTATTATTTATCTAGTTTTTAATATTTATGCAGTACAATAGTCATTCTTATGTAACCCTATGATTTGAACTTTGGCAACACTTTACCTAAATCCGGTATTCATAATGCACTATTAAAGTATTTATAAAGCTTTATAAAGTATTCATAATGCCTTATAATATATATCACACACTCAGTATATAAGTGTTATAAGAACAGGCCATAAGGCTTTATAACACAAAGTGACATGATGCATTATGAATTACATATTTTAACTGTTTGTTAATTTATTATAGAGACCAGCAACATAAAGCCTTATAACATTTTTGTTTAACAACTGCTTTTCGTTAAAAAATAAGTACTCATAACTATTTATAAAAGCTTATAAGCTCCCTGTACAGGCATGAAGTGTTGTCATTAATTACCTCTTTGAAAGAGACCGCATACATAGTAGTACTTAATGAATTACAAATGCTTTTAAATGCTCTTCAAGTAAAGTGTAATAAATAATATCTGTCTAAATATCCAAATAATCAAAGTTTAAATAAGTTCATATTATAATGCATCAAGTCACTTGGTGTTATAAAGTTATAAAGTTATATTGTTATAACACTATATGACTTTATGATGATTATTAACATCTATGTACATTAACAAAGGCTTATGATAGATATTAAAGGATTATTAATTCTTTATAAAGCTTTATACATGCACTTATAATGCATTATAGATACTGGATTCATACAATGTGTTACCTGAACTTTTAATAGTAGCTAACTAGCAGAATGTATTTTATAAATAACGGTTTAAAGAAAAAGAAAAACAAAGTAGAGCATCAACAACTATACTTTAAGTGAATCTACAAACTTGCTGAATCTAGTAAGAAACTAGCACATTTTTATTTACATTTAATAAATATTATAAATGGTTACTGGAAATGTAATAAAATCTTAAAAATATTTTTTTTATATAGACAGGTTGAAGTTATGAAGATGAGGTCATTAAAGTATGTAAATTGCTAGATAATGTTTTCTTTAAGATGTCCCAACACAGGAAATAGATGACAGCTCTGACAAAAAAATAAATTATAACTGAATTATATGACTAGCATTGCAAAAGTTAGCTGGAGGCAACGAGTTGAAACACTGTGGATTAAATGTTAAAATCAAATAAATAAATGGATCAGAACTCTGTTTCATTTCTCAAGTGCATATATAGATGCCGTAAAAATATGTGAGACTACAGACTTTTATATGATATTTTCAATAGCAATAACAGTGCATATAGACTGTATATGCTTCAAACAAAGTGAGTCATGGATGGTAAAGCGTGGAGAGTTGACTGTAAAATTCACAAGAATATTAGAAAGCATTATAAGGTTGGCCCAGTGCTTCTTTATTTATATCACTATGCATTGATTATATCCATCTGCTATAGCCTTTTTTATATATTTTAAATATCTCTTAAATGACAACACATTCATTCATTCATTCACTCATTATCTTCTGCTATATCCTCTACTATATTTCCCATGGCCATCCTGGGGAGAATGTTTTGGGGCACTGAACAGAACAGGGTGGCTGTCGCTGGGCACACTCACGCAGATAAACACACACTATATGGGGCAATTCAGAGCATTCATTATACCTTAAATCTATGTTTTTGGACTGTGGGAGGTAACTAGAACCCAGAGGAAACCCACGCTGATATGGGGTGAACATGGAAACTCCAACCAGATTACGATTCGAACCTGAATACCCACTGCAGAGAGGAGAACAATCTAAACATAGTAGGAAAAAACAAAATAAATTTTAAAAAAAAGTCCTAAAGTAGAAAGACATAAAAACATATCCTCGTTAATTATTGTTAATTATTGTTAACTATATATTATAAAGTGTTCATTATTAAAAAATTATTAACATTGAGATTGTTGAGTTAATTTTGCTGACCAAATGTTCAGACTGATAATATGCAACTAAAAACTCTGCTTGTACTGATTAAATAAATCACACAATTAAAAGGACACCAGAAACCACAGGAATTCAGAATAAGGTAAGCAGGAGGGAATGAGAAGCTGGGAGAAAAGAGTCACCCCTGGAGGTCTGCCTCTATTGTACAACGTAAACAATGCTAGTTTTGATAACCTTTGACTCCCCCGTGTTTGTCTATGATTGGGAAACACCTCGCCAGCAGCTGCTCCTTAGAGAACCAAGAAATAAGAGAATTGAGAAAAAGAATAGAAAAGATTGACAGGCAGAAAGCAAACAAGTGAAAGGTAATAATTAAAGTGGTAATTAAATGAATCCCTAAACCCTAAGGCTGTTTTAGCTGATATCACAGCAGTCTTAAGGATAACATGGGGAACTAAACCATGTCCAAACTATGGTAATGCCCCAAGTACTAGAGAGGGATTTTTTAGTTTTAACTTAAACTCAAACTTTTATAGCTGCAACATGACCCATAATTTGACTAAACTTTAACCGGAAGAGTTCTATATATGAATGCAAATTTGTTTATATTTAACTCAAGGACACGTGGCAAAAAAACAACCCCAAATTATTATTCTTCTTCTTACACCGTGCTTGACAGTTGGTATGGTGTAAATATTAATTGATTCAAATTGATGCATTCATTTTACACCTGGTGATTTGATGCATCGATACGTCTGCAAGACTATCGATTAATGTGCAACAATGCAGACATGTAAAAACACAGAGGCCCAAACATCAGTTGAACTGTAAGGCACATTATGTAATAATAGATTTCATATCTGGCTGTGTTTGTTAAATTTGTATTAATAATATACTTATATATATTTCCAAGATTACAAATGTTTGACTGTAGAGGTCAGTTTTTCGTTTTGTTGTTTTAATTTAATAGTGAAATGACTAAATTTAGTATTGGATCGCATTTAATCATATCAAATCTGATTGAATCATTGAATTCCTAAATACAGTATCGAAAATAATTGAATTGTTGGCTTGAAGAATGAATATTGGAATCGTCATGAAGGCTCCGATTTACACCCATATTTTTTTTTAATACTGTATGTGTATGGTTTTCATCAAGCATGGTGCAGTGCCATACATTTTAACTTTTGCCGCATCCATGTAAATGACTTTACTTAAAAAGATTTGCAAACAAACATAGGCCAGTTTACAATGATCTTATGAAGTTTTCCTACTGTTAAACCAAAGTTGGTTAGTCTTTTTTCAATTGTGCTATAAGGCAAAAAAGGTTTCTAACTGAGGTCTGTGGAGTCCATAAAATGATAATTTCAAAGATTTTTGTGGCAGATCATCATTACATTTACATAACATTTGGTCATTTTGCAGACGCTTTATCCAAAGCATCTTACAAGTTGAGCACAGGGTTAATCACAACATCCCTGGAGCAATGAGGGTTAAGGCTCTTGCTCAAGGACCCACATTGGTAACTTCAGTGGACCTGGGATTTGAACCCCCAACCTTCAGATTGATAGCCCAATGCCCTAACCACTAAGCTCATCTCATCAAAGAGATGCCTGAACTTCTACTACCATATGTCAATTAACTAAAGTATCACTGTAAAGTACAAAAATGTTTGAAGAGATTGTATGGTTTATTGATTTTTAACGAACAATATTTCCAAACAATTATGCAATAATAATTAAACATTAAATTCATTTATTTACTGAAAACTTTATTTAGTAAGCAAATAGATAAATATTTAAATTAAATTACATACTTATTCAATAAATAAATATAAACCAATGAAGTAATTGATTTCTGCAACACACTCAAAAAAAGTTGAGACAAAGTCAAAATAAGACATTATAGGTTATAGGTCAAAGCAGTATATTGAAAGGTGACACAATTAGTTTGGAAAGTTAGGAAAATGTTTCCTAGTGCATAATTGCAAAATGTTTAGGTCTTTTATAAACTACAGTTCATGAAAGTAATGCATAAAAAGACTTAGTAAGTCCTGGTGTGCAAGGGCTGAGGGTAGACACTGCTGCTGAATAAATGTGTTTAGGTGTTTTGGCTGTCATGCTACTGTATTTACATAGGAACAAGAGCTTGTGAGTACTTTAAAAATGATAGTCACTTAATACAGTCCCTATTGCATCAACCTGAAATACATATGTACATTTTATGCAGAAATGTTCTCACCAGGAGCGACACAGTGGTTAGCACTTCTTAATACTGGCGATTTCAGGTTCTCTCCGTGTCACTGTGGGTTTCCTCCAGGTTCTCCAGTTTCCTCCCACGGTCCATTCAAGTAATTGAATGCTCTAAATTGCCCCATATAGAGTGTCTGAGTGCCTCCCCCCAATATACAACACTAGTTGTGAATGAATGAATGAAACTTGTGAAGACCAAGGCTCAGTGGGGGACTTAGCATCCTTCATTGCCTGAGCAGCATTAATAGTACATTAGAACATGTACAAATTAAGTGTCCACTAAAAAAACAAGGCTACTTAAAAGTAATTCAGTTTAATCCCTCATAGAAATCAGAATTTATTAAAACTAATTTTGTGATGCCACCAACATGCAATTTGAATGACTTCAGTCACCAAAGTCGCTGAGATCTTCATTCATTCATTCATTCATTCATTATCTTCCACTTTATCTTCTATTAGCGTCGCGGTGGGGTTCCCCATGCCCATCCAGGGGAGAATGTCTTGGGCGCTGGGCAGATACACCCAGGAAAGGGCGCCAATCTATCACTGGGCACACACTCACTCACACAAACACACTCTATATGGGGCAATTTGAAGGAACTCAATTGACTTGATCCATGTTTTTGGACTGTGGGAGGAACCCGGAGGAAACCCACACGGACACGGGGAGAACATGGAAACTCCACCCAGATGGGGACTTGAACCAGGAATCCCTAGCGCTGAGAGGCGAACGTGCTAACCACTAAGCCACCGTGTCACCCGATCTAAGATCTTCAGTAAATGTGAAAGTTCTGTAATGACATTGCTGTAATATTCTTACAGTGTGGTGGATAACAAGCAGGTAGTATCTCAAAAAAGATTTTAAAAAGTTAAAAAACTTAATTAAGCACTAGAGAAAAATAATCGTGTTTTTAATCTACTTTTTTTTAAGATCATTAGTGAAAAAAAAAAACACAAGCTGTAACAGAAAGGCTCTTCCAATATTGCATAGCATTGCAGAAAATCACTCTTAAAAAGAGTAAATTTGCCCCTTGGGAGCAGAGGTGTGAGACATTGTATTTACATACATTTGAATGAGTTATAATGTAATGTATTTTTACATAATATTAATAAAATTAATTAGTCAATTAATAAAATCAATTTGTAATCAATTAGAAAAATGGCGGCATGGTGGCTTAGTGGTTAGCACGTTCTCCTCTCAGCACTAGGGATTCCCGGTCTCCCCATCTGGGTGGAGTGTCCATGTTCTCTCCGTTTCTGCGTGGGTTTCCTCCGGGTTCTCCGGTTTCCTCCCACAGTCCAAAAACATGGATCAAGTCAATTGAATTCTCCAAATTTCCCCATATAGAGTGTGTGTGTGTGAGTGAGTGTGTGCCCAGCGATGGATTGGCGCCCTGTCCTGGGTGTATCTGCCCAGCGCCCGAAACATTCTCCCCTGGATGTGCATGGGGTTAAATAAAGGCATGAACAGAGTCTCCAGGGGGAGCACTTTCCAGTACTTCCCCCACAGACTCTAAGAAGGCTGGGTACCCTGAACTGCAGTTCAAAGCATAAGTGCAGACAAGAGCCAGAACTGTTGTTAATTTAACAATTGATCGTTAAACAAATGTATGATTAAAACTCTATTTAGAATTTTGGAATTAAACTAAATGCTTGATACCCCATGGACAAATGTGGTCACTATTTGATCGTCCACGGTAAAAGCATGGTGTGTGTATGTGTGTGTGTTTGTGTGTGTTTGTGGGCCTTTGTGAGATGAGAGGATGAGATGGATAAAAGATTACAGATGAAGATGAAGTGTCTACACAGACCTGGATTAGATAGAATTTATTGTGTGTGTTTGTGTGTGTGTGTGCATGTATGGTTTCTTCTCGATCTGTATATATACTGTATATTTACTGTGTACTGTATATATATATATATATATATATATATATATATATATATAGATAGATAGATAGATAGATAGATAGATAGATAGATAGATAGATAGATAGATAGATAGATAGATAGATAGATAGATAGATAGATAGATACACAAATTTACAATGCCAGAGCTGGAGCTCCAGGGCCATTCATCAGACAGGAGGTTTAATTATGAACTACTAGCAAGACTTTATGCCCAAATCTGACCTTTTATTATGTTTGTCATACTCATGTGTGTTTAAAGTCAGATACTAACAGTTTGTCATCATGTCTTCATAATGTGATATGCTTTTTTTTTTTTTGCAAGATGTTGTTTAGTGCCATATCTCCAAACATTTCCACTGTGGCATTGTCTGTCCACTATTTTCCATAAGTCTTTTGGCCTTTCAGATGTAAATTTTGAACCTTAGTCATGCTGCCATTTTTTAATGAAGTTTTTTTTTTTTTAGTCATACTTGTTCAAATGTTTTTTTTTTTTTAATTGTTTAAGATGTAGGTCTTGGAGTTTTTGCAAAGTTTACAAATGTATCGGTGCAGCAAAATACATCTAAAACTAATTTAAATTTCGTTGTTTTACATAATGGGAGATCGAGTTTACACGTTCGCCTCTCAGCGCTAGGGATTTTCGGTTCGAATCCCCATCTGGGTGGAGTTTCCATGTTCTCCCCATGTCTGCATGGGTTTTCTCCGGGTTCTCCACTTTCATCCAACATTCCAAAAACATGGATCAAGGTCAATTGAATTCTCCAAATTGCCTCATATCTGGTGCATTTGTGTGTGTGTGTCTGTGTAAAAGTTGTGTAAACTCAACCTGGATGGGCATGGGTAACATCCCCCCCCCGCGACCCATGTACAGGACAAAGTGGAAGCTAATGGGTAGATGGAATGGAATACACATTCTTTTGTAACATTAATTTAAGTGATGAAACAAAGCTATGATATATACAAATGTACAGATTTCCATTTACAGTATAACAGATGCTGTTACAGTGGAATGCTCTCAGTGCAGTCAGGTTTAGATAAAGTGCTCTCGGCATATACAGGCTTGGATAATGCACTCTTGGGGCAAACAGGCTTGATAAAACTCACTCAGTGCAAATATATTTATTCACTGCACTCTTGGTGAAAACCTGCTGAGTTAAAGTGCTCTTGATGCAAACAGGCTGCCTATGCTCAGCCACATGAGTATGTCTGTATCAGATTCAGATACAGTGGCCATTGTCAATTAGATCATCGAAGCTGCTTTACAGTTTTCTCAGCCTGTACCCCAAAAGAGCAAGCTGACAGTGAAAGAAAAGAAAACTTAGCTTTATTTTAGTGGGAGACTCATCCTCCTGGAGTGGCCATCCTCTATAGCTTGGCACATTCACTCAGACAAACACACACACAACCACACTCTATATGGTGCTATATGGAGCATTCAATTTGCCTTAAATCCATGTTTTTGGACTGTGGGTGGAAACCGGAGAATCTGAAGGAAATCCACGCGGACATGGGGAGAACATGAAGGATCCAGATTTTGAGTTAGACAAACAATCTAAAGAACAAACTATACCTTGCTTATTGGAAAAATTAGAATTTTATTGCGTGTTTATATATATATTTCTAATACTATTTCAAATTTTCCTAGTTTTTTGTTTAAATCTCTTCTAATGACTGGATACCTTTTTCACCCTTCTTCTAAAGTATCTGCTGCTGAGAATGTGTATTTCCCCATTGTGGGACAAGTAAAGGTTTATCTTATCTTATCTCTTATCTTATCTTTTAAACCAACTTTGTTGTTTTTTTTTTTGGAGAATTTTTGAACATTTGAGAATTTAGTTTAGATACGCATATACTCTGATCTTAATTTTTTTCTTCACCATAAAAAAACATATATGTATGGCGTTCACCACTGTAAAATGGTGGAACGATCTTCCGCTAAACAAAAGATACTTTTTAAATTGAAAAGAAGAATACTTTCCAGATATTACTAGATTAAACAGGAAATATGCTTTAAGAGAGTAAGATTCCATCTCAATTACAGAGCCAATAGGGCATTGCAATGTGTTGCAAGCAATAGAATTCAGACTTAACTATCAGGTCGATAGAAAGAATGCTGTCAGAGTTCAATTATTCTGACACAGACTCATTGGCAGCTTTATTAAGAACTGGAACTGCTCGTATTTCATGAATGCTTTCCAAGTTGAAAGAGTTGGACAGCAACCAGATCAGTACAGTCCTACAAATTTGGAACATAGGCATGGGTTTAAGCAGGTTGGGATGTGCTGACAAAAAATGTCCTCAGCTCAAATCAATGCCAGTCCCAATAACTCAGAAAGATAAAATAAAACTTTCTTCCAATCAATAGGTTCCTGGCCTGCCACACACTGAAAAAACTCTCTGCACTCCAGAATATATGGAAAAGGCTTAAGGGCAGTGCCATAAGAGGGAGCAAGCAAGATGTCCAGGGCAGGCAACAGAAAAACTAGTAACTCCCTTGCATGGGGGTCATGAAATTGGAACTTCCATTATAGTGGGAAAAA
This sequence comes from Corydoras sp. C115, assembly GCA_019802505.1. Classification (NCBI taxonomy): domain Eukaryota; kingdom Metazoa; phylum Chordata; class Actinopteri; order Siluriformes; family Callichthyidae; genus Corydoras; species Corydoras sp. C115. Next base: position 551,291 of record JAFMOC010000084.1, on the reverse strand, counting down.
ATAAGAATAAGAGTAAAATTTAAAATGACAAAATTATATGAAGTAATATCAAGAATTCAAGGAGACTTTATTGTTATTTTCATCACATGTGGTATATCAAATGAAAACAAAATTGAGCCAGTTTCACCCTAAGCAATTTCTATCAAAGTAAATAAAAATAATTATACAAGTATATAAACCATAAAATATATAATATATATATGAAGAGTGTTCTCCGCGACCCGAACCCCGGACAAGCGGAAGATAATGGATGGATGGAAGATTTTTCTACGCATGCCTGAGCTGGGTGCAACTAAAGCCAAAAATGCTGCAATAAGATTAAGATTATAAATAGTTAATTAACAAAATTAAAAGACATAAATAGCTAATGCTGCAGTTACATTGTTAGAAACCCATCCAGGGAAGAACGTGTTTGGGCACTGGGCAGATACAACCAGGACATGGCACAAATGCATCACTAAGCATACACTCACTCTGCCATCATGCCGCCCAGAGTGATTATTAAATGTGTAAAATATAATATTAATAGAGGGCAGAATGGTGGCTTAGTGGTTAGCACATTCGCCTCTCAGGCTGGGGATCCAGGTTTGAATCGCATTCTAGGTGTAGTTTCCATGTCCTCCCCATGTCCACGTGGCTTTCTTGCTTATTAAGAAAAGTTCCAATACACTACACTAGATATACACAATACACTAGCGTGCATAAAGCATAAAGCACTAACTTTGTACCCTTCTGGTTCAACTGGTTAAAATGTATAAGATGTTTTTATGGAAACAATTTAGATAACTGAAACAACATGATTTCCAAATAAATGGGAATTAAATTCAAATGAGACATCAAATTTTTTTATTATTTTATGTAATTTTTAATTCACCCATTCAGTCATTCATTCATTCATATACTTATTCATTCTGCAGTTAAGATCCCTTCAGACTAAATATAACAAATTAAAACTCTGGATTACATCTGATCTTGTAATCTTTTAGTATAAGTGCAGCTTTAGTCCATTGAAACCATAAATTAGCTACGTATTGTAGTTGAAGAATCATTTCATCAAAATTCATCAACCTCTTTCCCCTCAGACCTGCACACCTATCAATTTTCATGTGGTTAAATTGGCAGGCAAATTACATGGTCACACCATATGGTTCTACCTCATTGTCTGTCAATAGCCAGTCATTTTTCAATTAGTCCTTATTAGTAGGCAAGGTTCTGGAAATGCCTCTCCTTGTATTTAACCTCCGTGCCCTGCCTGGGGAAAGTGTGCCTGAACGTGCGCGCGTGTGTGTGTCTATGATTAGTGAGGAAGGAGTGCGGAGGTGACAGAAGCCCTTTTCAAATATTTTGTCTTCATTCCAAAGGACCACAACATAATTATAGAGCAGCACTTCATTATTGTCTGACTCATGTTTAATGCATTGTTTTATTAGCCAAGTGAGAGAGACTCCACTTGTAGTATTGTAATATCGATGCCTATGTATAAAAATTTGAGATAATGCATACATACACAAATTATCCATAAATAAAAAATTGAGAAAACTAAAATTTTAAATAAAAAAAACGTTATACAGTGCATCACAGTTGGTCTCGCAGTGCTGCGGTTTCATGGAGTTTCCATCTTCTCCCTGTGTGCTTCCGTTTCCTACCAAATTAAAAAAAAATGGATTCAAAATAAATTAAATGCTCTAAATTACTCCATAAACTGTGTGTGTTTGTGTGTGTGTGTGTGTGTGTGTGTGTGTGTGTGTGTGTGTGTGTGTGTGTGTGTGTGTGTGTGTGTGTGTGTGTGTGTGTGTGTGTGTGTGTGTGTGTGTGTGTGAGTAAGTGTGCCCAGTGATAAATCATGGATTCCATATTATAAAATTGAAATATCTAAATGTAAAAAACTCACTTGTATGGACAACTCACAAGGATGACAGACATGTGCTGTATTTGAAAAATGTGCTTTACAACCATAACACATACCAAAAAACAAACACATTTCAATTTGCATTTTCATATACATTGTGATTACATATAAAGCCAGTAGCACAATTTGAATAGGCAATAAGGATTATATATAATGATCCAGCCTTGTGACCTGAAGGTCCTTTGTTCACTGAAGTTGCTGAAGTGCCCTTGGTGAATTATACAGATTAAAAATAGGGTAAATATAAATGGTAAATTTTGGGCAAGGGGTAGTTACCTTAAACCAAATTCAGAGCTGTGTACATCTTACATTGAGACTGATGAGCTCAATCATCTTATGCATATTTTAGCATTGAGATGGATGGTGGCAGAGGAAAACGAGAGAATGAGAGAGATATACAAAGAGAGAGAGACAGATAGAAAGGTAGCAAAAGAGAATAAGAGAGAGAGAAAGTTAAAAGGTTAAAGAAAGCAACCTGAAATAGAACATGACTAAAACTGAAAGCAGGAACGTTAATCTATAACAAGGAAGTATAAAAAAACAAGGACAAATAGGACACCATGTGGGTGAAGCAAAGGAATAAGTGGCTGGATAGTAAAAAAGAAGAAGGAAAAAGGCGTTGGGGTGGGAGGTTGGGTTAGAAATCTGTACCCCTTCCTCTTCAATATAGCACATGTCACAGGCCTCTCCTCTGGGGTAAATAAAAGCTAATAGGCTAACGCTAGCAGCAGTGCTGAGTGATGATGCTGATGGATGGCGCGTGTCAACGGCAGCTCTTTGATAAGACTCCATAAATATTTTATCAAGTGTAATGGAAATTGTCAAATCAATCTAATTGTGTCATACATTACTAGGACATCAAAATTAAACAAAGCACATATGCTATCATTTTGGCTTCTTGGTCATGTGGCCTCTGGACAGCAATTCAGGGGGGTCTCGTAAAGCCCTCGGGGACGGACACTGCCAAAACTGCAAATATGTCTCCTGTAAAACCACAGCAATGCTCACCCACTCCATCTAGGTTAGGATAGGATATTAGCCACACCATAGGGAAATTCACACAAAAACACATGCTGCACATACATAAACACATACACACCCAACTGCATGCACACATTTACACAGAACCATACACAAACACACACATATTTTACATATAAACCAACATAGATTTACACACACGCATGCATGCATACACACACACACACACACATAAATACACACTCAAACAGATAACAGAAACTGACATACAAACAAATATAAATACACATTTATTTATACCCACAAGCATAAAATGCTTACAGGCATATATACACAGTCACATGGGCACAAATACACATATATGTGCACACATTTACACATATACACAGACATAAATACATAAATACACACTTTCACACACATACGTGAAGTCACAAATCATATGGATGTAGATAGAAGGATGGAGGAACAAAGTGACATGGAAACAGATTGTTAGACAAAGACAGAGAAAACAAATCAAATGCTTAAAGTGTTTGACAGGACACCCCCACACCCACCCACACACACCCACACAGATCATCAGCCATACAAACAAGCGCGGAGAGTGTGTGAGCATCTGATTGCTCTGTGATTACTTAAATCACCCTTAATGCCATACTATATAGAGTGACAGTGCTCCTCTGAATAGTGTCAAAGTGCTGGGTGTCTGAGCTTCAGCACCATCATAGCACTTATAGCTCATACAGTAAGAACTAAACAACTTTACAATGCTTTTAGAACTTATCCTGGCACATCCACATTTATTCAAATAATTAATGAAGTGGGTGGCTTAGTAAGTTTCTCTGTTCTCCCTTTGTCTGCGTGGGTTTCCTCCGGGGTCTCAGGGTTTCCACCGACAGTCCAAAAACATGAATTCAAGGTAAACTGAATGCACAAAATTGTCCCATATAGAGTGTGTTTGTGTGTCTGTGTGAGTGAATATGCCCAACCAGCGATTGGTGCCCTGTACTGGGTGTATCTGCCCAGCGCCCAAAACGTTATCTCCTGGATGGGCATGAATGTATTAATGAATGTAAAAGCAACATTCATTATGGCAATAACATAACAGGAAGAAATACATTTCCCATTCATACATAAACAATTCAAATGGGGACTACAGCAGTATATATTAACCAGTGAACCATTACCTAATTTCTTTGCATCCACATTCCTACTAGGGACAAAAAAAATAAATAAAAATCCAATGTTGTGTTAGAACCTCCCTAAAAGTTTACTGTAGAAAAATAAAATACAGCCCAGAATAACTAGTCTTCTGTTTTCTTGTTACTTTTTTCTTGTATATTTACATTTGTTCGTTTAGCGTCTTATTATAATTACAGTATTACATTTTTGACTTTGACTATATGGAACTGATACTGAGTGAGACATAAAATTCTCATGAGTAAAAAAAAAAAAATACACTAGACGAACGTGCTAACCACTAAGCCACCATACACTAAACAAATTTATTTAAAAAAAAAAAAATTGCCTTTAAAAACACATTAAAACATACATATGCATGCTAAGTAATTTTAAACGCAATTACATTAAGAAACTGAGAATACTAAAAACAGAATGAAGAAATAATATAAACAGTATTTTGTTTTATTTTATGTATTTAAACATTAAAATTGAATGACATTCGCAATCTCCATCTGTTCTTGATCCAAATTAATTAATTTGCCAGAATGGAATGTACATGCGGATGATTTCAGTGATCTTAATGCCACTCTTGTATTTTTGAATGACTTTGGAAACTTGTTTTGGTCCCTTGATGGAGCTTGAAGTAAAGCGTTAAATTCACTTCTCAAGGGAAACTTAATGGGGACAATGAGACGTGTCCAAGTCACGTGATCACGCCGATTAAACCTGAGGCAACCAGCTAAAACAGAGAAGTAATTTTTTGCAGAGAAAATCGATGAACACCAAATCCGTTGATGTCTGACATCAACGAATATTTGTTTTTTACAAGCTTTTTACAACTCACCCAGAACATGTCTGAACTAATGAAGCCTATTGTTCATCATCAGATTCTCAACGTAAAAACCCTTTTTCAAAAGTTTTAGTTTAGATGTTATATAAGATTGTTATATCTGCGAGTCGTGCTCGTAGGTGAAATGGGAATGTGTACCATTACTTCTCCATATAAGACATATACAAATTATTACATTATACTTTTTTATCTATATACTACATTACATTCTACATTATTTTACAGTCACTACAGTGTGACTATCATTGCATTTTTTTTGCATTGCAAAAAAAAAAAAAAAAAAAAACGCCATTAATGATAGAGCTGTTGTGCAATCTTGGTCTCATCACATCTACCACATAACTAATGTTATCTAATGGCTGTGGTTTAAACATGACTGTAGAAGTCCCTATTATACTATTATACATAATAATATTTGGTGCTGGACATCACTATTTGGTGCTGGACAATCATAATTTTGTATGTGTTTCAAAGTTTTTGCTTTATAAGCTTGGCCCCAGTTGAATTATGGGATAGCACATTGTGCTTGGGTTGTTTACTTCAAAAGTTTTTAATTCTGTAGGTCGTTCAGGGAATTTTCACTCACTGCTTGATACCCACATTATGTCAGTATGGTCAGACTACCCATACATATAGTTTGTTTTTTATGTAGTGCTATGCTGTAGGGAATTTTGGATGCAGCTTGATCCATGAAGTGTTGTGTAGTTTACAAATAATAATAATAATACAATTATATAGTATATAGTAAAAAGCTTTCTAAAGCATAAATGCATATTGCATATGCAATTGTATATATATATATATATATATATATATATATATATATATATATATATGCACAGATACACACACACACGCATATATATATATATATATATATATATATATATATATATATATATATATATATATATATATATATATATATATATATATATATATATATATATATATATATATATATATATATATATATATATATATATATATATATATATATATAGTATGAGTGTGTGTGTGTATCTGTGTGTCTGTGAGTGCATGTGTGATGAAGATGTGAGTGGAAGCAGCATTGCTGTGAACTGACACACACTTCTCTACCGCCTCCTCCTTCTTCTCTTTCATCTCATCCTGTTCTATCTGTGTCTGGTTCATGCACAAACATACATCTTTATCAAGAGCCTGTTGTCAGACAACATTAGATAATTAATAGGTCATTTGTCAGGCTTGTGAGAAACATGTTAATATCCCACTGCGCTTCTGGAAAGAAAAACATTGCACAGTCTCTCTCTCTCTCTCTCTCTCTCTCTCTCTCTCTCTCTCTCTCTCTCTCTTACACACACACACTCACACACACACTCATATACACACACAGTTACAAATGTAAACATGCTTGTCTGGAGAGACTTATTGTTAATCACCACTAATTCTAATTAATTAAGAGAGAGCAGGATTGTGTGTTTGCATGTGTGTGTGTGACCTGGCTTGTTGCTAGTCATTAATTAAGGCACACTGCATTGTTCAGTAATTGAGTACTGTGCATTTGGAGGTAGAGTACTTATTCAGTTCCTACATTAATTACTGTGTCTTTAATGACTTACTCAGATTATGTGTTTCTACAGTGCTTGCAATAATGTGGATTTTTGTTTCAATCAAGGGACATTCATTTGGATCTGATCCCTACTCATACTCAGAATACTTCACATACCTTTATGGGAAAAAATACAAAAAAATACATGGATTCAGCATTTCATTCATTCATTCCCTTCCGCTTTATCCTATATTAGAGTCGCGGTGGGATTCCCTATGCCCATCCAGGGGAGAACATTTCGGGCGCTGGGCAGATATACCCAGGACAGGGCGCCAATCTGTCGCTGGGCAATTTAGAGAACTCAATTGACTTGATCCATGTTTTTGGACTGTGGGAGGAAACCAGAGAACCCGGAGGAAACCCACGCAGACACGGGAGAACATGGAAACTCCACCCAGATGGGGATTCGAATCGGGAATCCTTAGTGCTGAGAGGCGAACGTGCTAACCACTAAGTCACCGTGCCGGCGGATTCAGCATTTGTTTTATTTATTTATTTATTTTTGTTATAACTTTATAAATTTCTGCTTTTTTTCATACAGATTGTTTTCTTTCAAATTTCAGAATGTCAATATTACTTTATTTGCATGAATGAAAAAAAAAGTATTTAATCTACCTGACTACTAAAAGAATGTAACCATCTCCATACAATTATTTATTAATTATCTTACCGCTAAATACTAGAGTCGCAAACACACACTATATAGGGGCAATTTAATAATTAAATTTACCTTGAATCAATGTTTTTTGTGCTGTGGGAGGATACGGACACGGGAAGAGCATGGAAACTTTAACTCAAACCTAAATCCCCAGCACTGAGACGCGAACGTGCTAACCCCTAACCCACCGTGCCATCCATAACAGTATTATTGTTTAGGCTAATTCATTCTTTTTTTGGCAGAATAATTTTGGTTGTTTGTTTTTGTTTTTTTTAAACAGAAGTTGAATATATATACGTCAAGTTTTTTTCCATGTAAATGTAAACTAAGAGCTGTCAGTTGTGCTCGCTCAGTGCTGGCTCTCTGAGTAGCTCTCAGCTCTCTTCCCATACGTGGTGCTGGTTTGGAGCAGCTGGTAAGGACAGAGGTTTTTGTGTCTCTTGTGGTCTCTCCGAACAACAGGTGCATGGCATAGATGCCATGCATTGTAGGGCACTGTAGCTGGAATCAAATGTGTACATTTTAATAGTGGTGCAACAGTGGATCTAATGTTACTAAGAGCAGAATGTATACTAAATATCACTTTGGACTCTTACTTATCCTATGGTACCATATCCAACCATCCATTATCTTCCACTTCTATCATCTACTAGGGTAGTGGGGGGTTCCCCATTCCCATCCAGGGGAGAACGTTTCGGGCACTGAGCAGATACACCCAGGACAGGGTGCCAATCTATCACTGGGCACACACTTACTCACACAGACACACACAAACAAGTTCAAGTTCAAGTTTTTTATTTATATAGCGCTTTTTACAACAGTACATTGTCACAAAGCAGCTTTACAGAATGAAAAGCCTTTAAACCCCCAAAGAGCAAGCCGAAGCGACAGTGGCAAGAAAAAACTCCCTGTTATGTTGTTATTCAAGGAAGAAACCTTGGGAGGACCAAGACTCAGTGGGGGACTCATCCTCCTTGAGCGGCCAGGCAGCAACAACAATGTAGGACAGCTATGTACAGATATTAAACAAATGGAAAAACTAAAAACTGGAAAACTATATGTGAGTTCATTAAGGGTGTCCTGCAGGACCACCAGTCCAACTGATATTCAGGTTTCACACTCTATATGGGGAAATTTAGAGAATTGACCTTGATCCATTTTTTTTGGACTGTGGAAGGAAACCGGAGAACCCGGAGGAAACCCATGCGGACACAGGGAGAACATGGAAACTCCACCCAGGTGGCAACTTAAAATAAGTTTAAAAAAACAATGTGGGTGCAGTAGACTGTATATTGTCTCAGGTTTTAGTTTGAAGAGGTTCTACACTATCAATGACACCCACAACTTAACCTGAAATCTTAACACTGCAGTTACATGTAAATATCAGGTTTAAGCCTTGCCATAGCACACAAAGAGGAGCGTACATTTTTATATAAATAAATAAAAAGAATGCACATGCATGCAAATTTAGCCAAGCTTAACAGAAAGAATGGATGCTGCTATTAGCCCTGACAAATTCAATTAATGTAACAAATGTATTGCTCATTATATATGCAGATTTATTTGAATACAATTCATTAAAAAAACTGTCTGGAGGAGGTTCAGACAAACAGCTTGCTGTTGTAAAATACTATTCAATATTTTAGAGTATAAATGTACAAAAACTAAATCATCTGCGCAAACATCACTTGTCTCTTTACCTTGCTGACCCATATCCTGACACTAGGGCTATTTTCCTTAGTAATTAATCGTATGTATGTATTTGCAAGTAATCTTAGAATGTAAAGAGAGTATTAGTATTATATCCAATCTTTCCAACCGATCCGGTCCGTAACCTTGGTTTCATAATTGACACACATCTTAAACTCTATGATCATGTTACCAAAACTGCCTGTTCCCACTTATTCCTTCTTTACAACATCAAAAAGATCAGAGCTTTTTGACTGAACATGCTACTTAGCTGTTAGTTCAAGCCCTCATCCTGTCCCAACTTGATTATTGTAATGCTGTGCTTGCTGGTCTCCCAGCTTGAACAACCAGGTTAGGTTTCTGAATTATGAATGATGAATGAATAAATAAATAAATAAATAAATAAATACATATGTAGAATACAAAAACTCAAGTCATTTAAAGTAATATGTGCCCTTCTTAGTTTTAGCCATATATATTTTGTAGAAGCTTTAAAAGAAATTGTTATCTGACTATTTTTCTTTTTTAGATTTGATTGCATTTGACATCTATGCTTCTCTGATTGGGTGACTGTTTGAGAACCAAATTGAAATTCATTCATTCATTCATTCATTCATTATTTCCACTTAATCCTCTCCCCTTGGATGGGGAGAACATCTGAACATACTAGGACTAGGGTTTCCAGGAACCTGTTACACTGAATTGTGAATGACATATATGCATCAACTGCCCCACCAGTCCATATGTCAGGGGTACAAGCTAAGAAAGGCTGATGTGCAAGCTGTGATTGAAAACCATTTAAGGTCTGAGTGTACAGCTGCTTGGATTTAACTACACATGAAATAATTTGTATTAACATGTAAATCTATTAAATTTTGATCTTGATCAGAAACTGTATCATGGAATAAATAAAAAAGATTTCTGAAGATCTCAGAGTACAATTAAGTAGTAGGTGTACTAAATAAAGTAGCCACATATATATAAATATATATATATATATATATATATATATATATATATATATATATATATATATATATATATATATATATATATATATATATATATAAATAAAAGTTAGATAAGAGTAAGCACATATATGCATTTTCCAGCATATATATGCGTTTGTGTGTTTATGTGCATGTGTGTGTGTATGGGTATACATGTTCTGACGTCCCCAGGCGTTGGCTGGGTCACCTCTCCATTAGGGTTTGTTGTCATGGTGATTAATGGCTGCTCCTATCATCTTTAATGTAGGCGGTAATGATGCAGGCTCCCACGCTGCTCCGCATAATCACAAGATGTATGAGAGAGGCAAAACCCCAGAGCAGAGGTGAAAACCATTCAACAGACATATACACAGACACACAAACACACACACACACACACACACACACACACACACACACACACACACACACACACACACACACACACACACACACACACTACAATTCTGAGGTTCTTTTCTAATCCAGGGCTGTGTGATGCTCAGGTAGATCTAGGGTATGTTTTGTAATAATAAAGAATGCATCATTGTTTTTCAGTTCCTTGAGTTTTACATTGAGAGAAAATTTTAACATTGTTGTGACAAGCACTGGGTAATACTATTGCTGCATTAATGCTTTATCTCTGTGTTATAGGTGGCACAGGAAGTGATGTCATGTACTCCTTTAAATGACAGGAACTAGTCCTATTCTTCAGAATTCACACTGAGTGATTATTGTTAGTCACATCATTGTAAGTTTGTTCAAATTCTATTTCAGAAGGTCACGTTCTAAAATGACGAGAGCCCATTCTTCAGGCTTTGGCACCCCAAATGAGGTCATAGTAAATTCCATTGCAGTAGGACCTGATATTATCAGGGGTGGAGGTTCAGACTTATTGTGGGAAATGAGTCTGGATGTGGTACAAGTGAGTTTGTGTGTCTTTATATATTCTGTTTAAATATCCATCTGTTCCAATGTATATACATTTATTCAAAAACTATAATCTAAACTACATAGACCAAAGTACACCACACTAAACATCAACAATACAGCAACAGAAATTTTTAATGACATACTATTGTTCCCTGTTTTCAGCGAAAAGATTTTTCTACATGTGTCTGTTGACATTTATGTTGCTTTTTACCTAGGAGAACATTTGTGAGGTCAGACTCAGAACAGATATCCGCCTGCCTCATCAACATATCTGTTTGGATGAAGGCCCGTCATCTCATATTAAATGTGGCAGAAACAAAGCTTCTTATAATTCCATCATGACTTTCCAAATCGATAGCTCCACAATCTCTGCAACCAACTTGGTCCATAACGTTGGGTTCATAATTGACTCACATCTTAAACTATCTGATCAGGTCACTAAAAATGCCCGTTCCGGTAGACTCTTTCTGTACAACATCAGGAAGTTCAGACCTTTCTTAACTGAACATGCTTCTCAGCTGTTTGTTTAAACCCTCATCCTATCCAGCGTGATTACTGTAATGCATTGCTTGCCAGTCTCCCAGCTTGCACAATCAGGCCTCCACAACTGATTCAAGTGCCCGGAGCTGTTGATTACTAAAATATAAAACCATTAAAAATAGCTGATATTAGAAAACACACAGCTTACCTTACCAAGTTTTATGGCTGAAGTGCCCTTGGGAAAGACACCTAACCCCAATTGCTGCCCGGGTGCCGTATACTAGGCTTTCCACCATTCCGGGCACGTGTACTCACTTGACTCAGTGTGTGTGTGTGTGTGTGTGTGTTTGTGCATGGATGGGTTAAATGTGGAGGGCAAATTCCTTTATGGGTAAGTACAGTAGGCAAAATAGATCACAATCACCTTGATAAAGACCGCTTGATCATTTTCCAAACAGGGTGTGCTGTCCCTGACATAGCAGGGTGTGTAAAATGGCCATAACTCCAGCGGCCAATGACTGTCAAGATCCCGTCCCAACCATCAAATCAGGTCAGGTCTTAAAATCAAAAACGAGAAACTTCTGCATCCATCAACTCTGACCAGCTTACTTTTCCTTGCTGAAGAAAAGCATCCCCACAGCACGATGCTGCCAACACCAGTGAAAATAGTGTGTTCAGGGTAATGAGAAGTGTTGCTTTTCCACCACACATGAACACATAAAACTTTGCATTTAGGCCAAAATGTTCCATTTTGGTCTTGTCTGACCACATCAGGTTCTTCCACGTGTCCATACTCGACTTGTGGCTGCAAACTGCACTTATTTCTATGTTTTATGACATATAGTTGTCCTCTGGACAGATTCTCTCATGTCAGCTGTGGATTTCTGCATCTCCTCCTGAGTGACCATGTTCCTCATGGCTGCTTCTTTGACCAGTGTTCTCCTATCTCAATCTGGCATTTTGGGTGGAAAGCCATGTTTTGTAGGTTTGTAGTTGTAGAATACTTTTTCTATTTTTGGATGATGGATTGAACAGTGCGCCTTGAGATGCTCATAGCTCGGATTATGTTTTTATAACCTAACCTTGTGTTAAGCTTTTCCATAAATTTATCTCTGAACTGTCTGTTGAGGTCCTTGCTCTTCATGATGCATTGTGTTTGTTCACTAGTGTTCTCTAACAATCCACTGAAGCCTTTAAAGAACAGGTATATTTATAGTGAGACTAAATTAAACACCTGGAGTTAATTAAATGACTTCTGAAGGCAGTTGATTGCACTGGATTTTATTTATATGCAACTTTATGTTGGTCTATGTCTTAAAATCTCAATCAAATACAAAATTTGTTAATTTGTATTTGTTTTCTGTTCTTGGCCGTTGTAAACACTATGCTTCAGGTGAGCCCATGAACACAGTTTTCGAATTATCTGGAGATCACATAACTGCCGTTCATATACTACAAACTAATAGATTTAGTATACATTATATGTGTATATATACATTTTTATTATTTAGGGGGGGGGGGGGTGTTGTCTGTCCTCCTTTTTAGGAACATCTTTAAATGGTAGTCTTTAAATTCTGGACCAACTTTCATTTGGATTTAAAGATGAAGTGATGGAATGTTAAAAGTCTAAGGACTTGATTACAGTTGCCTAAAGAACATTAGTTCATACTGCTTAAAAAACAGTTATTACAGAACATTTATTACTGTTCGTTAGATGACTTGAAAATCAATATGAGGCCCTTGTTTCAACAAAATGCAAAGTAGAAACTTTACCTAAAATGTGATTATGTGTTTATTTAACAATAGACAATTGATTAAATACAGAGATGGGTTAAGCATGTTTATTTTAAAAGTATCTTCTTAAATGGTGCCTGCACTTAATTCCTGAATGTATTACTTCTACTAATACTCATTTACTACACACTTAACCACTTAACTAGTTGGTGACAACATACCAATTCCCAAATACTAAAGAGGACTGAAGAGTTTACGCGAGATTTGAAATGCATTCTAACACACTAGTGGCTCACCCATTAAGAGTCAGCATGGAGCTAGCATGCTGCGGCTAGTGTTCTGTAGCTAACAGGTTGTGACAGAGAGTGGTGAGTGCTAATGAGGAGTCTGTACATCCTCATGTCCTTGTGCATTCCTGTTTCACAGCAGGATGTTAAAGTAAACGACCCATCAGACTCCAAAGCACTGGGATTACACACACACACACACACACACACACACACAGGCAAGTTCTTCTTCTTCAAATCTTCTTCATGATTTAGCACTCCTTGTTGAGATCCACTTACAATAAATATGTGGACTAAAGTCCATATGTTTATTGATTACACTTTTATGTCAAAATTATTTACTCATTCAACTAAATTGTTAACTTTTGGTGGGGTGTTACAATCACTTCCATGGCCACAGGTATATAAAACCAAGCACCTGTGCTTACAGGCTCATTGGAATTAGTTTTGCTGGAAAATCCTTGTGAGGACCAAGTCTCAGTCTAGGCAGTGTTAACAGTGTAATATATTGAGATGCAGGCTGTTCTTTTGGGAAAAAAGTACTGGCAATACTAAACTTGGTCCAATATAAATTAGGTTATATACATCAGATCAGATTATGTGGTGTCAACAAAACATAATTTGAATGAGTTTAATCATCAAAGTCCATTTGATCCTCAGTGGAGATTTAAATTTTGTAAAGTGGTATTATGACAGAGTTGTGTTTGAAGAAATGAGCTGTACCCACCCCTGGTGGGATCACACAGTACACAGAACATCTATTTAATTATTTATTCAGTTATATATTTATTTGTTTAGGTTGTGATAATTAACCACCAACATATGGCGATTTTATTAAATATAATAGTGTGCTATAAATGTGTGTGCCATTCATCCATTATCTTCTGTTTTATCCTTTACTAGGGTCCTGGGGGGTGGGGGGGGTTCCCATGCCCATCCAGGGGAGAATGGGCGTTTCAGGCGCTGGACAGATACACCGAGGACAGGGCGCCAATCTATTGCTGGGCACACACTCACTCACACAGTCACACACAGTCACACACACAATTCAATTGACTTTAATCCATGTTTTTGGACTGTGGGAGGAAACTGGACAACCCATAGGAAAACCAAGGAACTATTATTATTATTATTATTATTATTATTATTATTATTATTAATAATATAATAGTAAACTTTTACATGTAAGAAAGACAGGTCAAAATGTAATTCATTCATTCATTATTTTCAGCCCAATCCTCTACTAGGGTCGTGGGGGGGGGGGGGGGGTTCTCCACGCCCATCCAGGGGAACAATTTACTGTATCTATTAAATGTGTATGTATTTTGGAGTCCCTATAACAAATTAACTGGATTTACATTGATTTAAATGGAATATATGAGCCTGACACCAGTTTAAAACCCCTGATCTACAGATCTTGGGGAAAAGTTAAAGCAACTCTGGCTGGTAATAATTTGCGTGGCTTTGTAGAAGCTTGTGAAAATGATGTCACAGAGAATATGTGCTCTAATCAAAGCTAAAATTGATCTAACGATACAACAAAGTGTGTGACCTTTATTTAGCCACACAGTGTAATTACCCCCTTTATTTTTATAAAAATTGGTTTAGAACTAAATTATTTTCTTAATAAACCAATCTTCCTCACCTGGTTACAATTAAGTTAAAAACCACATCTTGTTCACTGTGGAGAAGTGGATACAATTTATAACAAAAACAATTGCTGCACTCAAAAGTTATTAGAGGTTTGCATACTTTATCATAGCAATTATTTTCATTGAAAAATATGCCTTTATATAGAGTCCATTTTGAAGAAATATAAAAAAGAAGAAGAGAAAAAAAAAGAAATAATAATAATAATAATAATAATAATAATAATAATAATAATAATAATAATATCACTGCTACCTCTACTACTGCTTCTTCATTTATGCAATGGATACCTAAACTGATTAATAAATCTGCATCATTAATTTGGCAGTGAACACCTTGAAAATATGTTTTGTACAATCTAGTGTACAGTGTAACCCTTTCATTCATTCATTCATTCATTATCTTCCGCTTTATCCTATATTAGGGTCGCGGGGGGGTTCCCCATGCCCATCCAGGGGAGAACGTTTCGTGCGCTGGGCAGATACACCCAGGACAGGGCGCCAATCTATCACTGGGTACACACTCAATCACACAGACACGCACTCATACACACTCTATATGGGGCAATTTTTGGAGAACTCAATTGACTTGATCCATGTTTTTGGACTGTGGGAGGAAACCGGAGAACCCGGAGGAAACCCACGCAGACACGTGGAGGGAATCCCTAGTGCTGAGAGGTGAACGTGCTAACCACTAAGCCACCCATCAGTGTAACCCTAATAAGCCTTAATAAACAATGTTAAAGAAATGTCACGCCAATGTACAATGAGAAAGAGAAGAATGATTTAAGAGTGTATTTAGACATATATATATATATATATATTTCTAATATTTTGTGACATTGGGATCAGTTAAAATAATCAGAGATTTTTTTTAACTAGGATTTGAATCTGATTTATGTCTCCTCATAATTAAGCAGCAATAATTCATAAACCTCTTTAATGATAAAGAATATAAACATGAGATGAAATCATGAACAATATCAAATCAACTAATCAATGACATGTAAAAACTAAAGTAACTCACAGTGCAATAAATCTATTTTTTTATTTCATGTTTGAAACTCCTTTTGGACTCCTCCCACAGTCCAAAAACATGGATCAAGTCAATTGAGTTCTCCAAATTGCCCCATATAGAGTGTGTATGCGTGTGTGTCTGTGTGAGTGAGTGTGTGCCCAGCGATAGATTGGCGCCCTGTCCTGGGTGTATCTGCCCAGCGCCCGAAACTTTCTCCCCTGGATGGGCATGGGGAACCCCACCGCGACCCTAATATAGGATAAAGCGGAAGATAATGAATGAATGAATGAATGAATGAACTAAACAACCAAATACTTAACACTTTAATAACAATAGTGTATTTAATGTTAAACAAATAATATTGATTAATGGGAAAAAAAAAAAAAAAAAAAAAAAAAAAAAAAATATATATATATATATATATATATATATATAAATATAATATATATATATATATATATATATATATATATATATATATATATATAAACTAAAATAAGAAAGTTGCAATTTAAGTAATAATAACAATTGTAGTAATCATATTTTAGTGATTTATTATTCATTTTTACTGTACATTCATTCATTATCTTCCACTTAATCCTCTACTAGGGTCGAGGGAGGGTTCAAGGACTGTGGAGGGCAAATTTTTGGGCTGGGCAGATACACCCAGGAGAGGGCACCAAACTATCTCTGGGCACACTAGCTCACACAGACACACACACACACACAAACACACACTATATGGGACAATTTTAGAGCATTCAGTTTACCTTGAATCTATGTTTTTGGACTGTGGAAGAAAACTGGAGAACCCTGAGGAAACCCACCTGGACACAGGGAGAACATGGAAACTCCATCCAGATTGGGATTCGAACCTGGATCCCTTGCGCCGAGAGGCGAACATGCTAACCACTAAGCCACATTTATTATTATTATTATTATTATTATTAGGCTAAATATTTGGGTGGTGAATTATTATCATCGCTGCAGTGTGTGAGTGTGTGTGTGTGTGTGTGTGTGTGTGTGTGTGTGTGTGTGTGTGTGTTAATGGAACTTATCCAGAGTTTTGTCTTTGTAATAATATAATTCTTATCACGTGTTGTTTTTTAACACATGTTTATATCAGTCACTGATGAAACCTTTGACCCAGTGTTCCTTAAGCAGCAGTACAGAAGCGACAATTGCTTTACATTATCTCATCCTCTGCAGGTGATGAAGGTGACTTCCCCCCTTTCCTCGCTGAAGTCCTGGAGGAAGCTGGGAGAGTGTCTGACAGTGACCCCTTCCAATTAATCACTGCAGATCATGATCACCTTACTAGAGGACTGTGCGAGAAAAACTCTCAAGAGGACCCTTCCAGCTTCAGCACCACCTTCCACATACCTGTCTATCTGAACAAGGAGGAGTATTTGCGATCGATGCCCCCAGACATTGAGCTGCGGGAGTCTGGCACTTCCCCTGGAAGCCTAGGCATCTGGAGCAAGAGGAAATTAGAGGTGGGCGAGGAATTCGGGCCCTATGAGGGAGGATTAGATAACCATGAGCTTCAGCATTGCTGGGAGGTATGAATAAAAATATTCGTCATTACCCACCATAAACTCAAAAACGGTTTACACCAGCCAACAGCAACAATTTCTATTGTTAAGATTATATAATTATATATATTTTTTCTATATATTTTTTTTTTCATGTCACATTTTGCATATAAAAATATTTTAGTTTTTAAAAAGTGAATTTAATTTTAATCATTATATATAAGTTTTTAAATACCTAAATAATTTTATTTAAAGGCTTTTTTAATGATCATTTTATTGCTGTTCTTATCATGCTAAAACATATTTATGTTTTACATATATATGGTGTTTTTTTTCTTTCTTTCGCATACAAATTTTCTCACTTTGCTTCGAATATATCTAAATGTGACTGCAAACAAAATAATGGGTTCAAAACTACATTTAACCTTTAACAAACTGCCATTTCTGTTGTTCTATATTAATCCCAGTGTAGTCTGTTTTGTTGGGATCTGTCTTTTTTGTGGATTTGGATATTCTGCAGCCTTGTGCTTGTGATGTCATAACTTGATGTGAAGCAAGAAGCGCCCTTTTAGTTGGATTAAAGCCTGAGCTCGTAAATTCAGCCTTTAACCATTTTAAAGGACTGGCAGGCCTTCGACCTCCGTCAGTCCCTGCTGTCTATCAGACAACCTCAGCCCTTGCTCCCAATCGAAGCTGGGGTCACAAGACAGGGTCAAAGGTCAAGAGTAGTCCTGGACAGGGTCAGTTCAGGTTAATTTGGCCTAGAATGAGTAGCAGGCTAATTAAAGTTTTGGATTATCTCTGCATATTTAGCCAAGGGAAACCATGCTTTTTTTCACCATGGAGGATCACATGTGTAAAATGTTCCAGACACAATACGCTATCATGCATTCACATGACAAATAGGGTTAATCAAAAAGCTGTCAACAGTATAAACAACACTGTCATGCTTCAGACTATGAACATGAAGGCTTCTGTTTGAACCATTACTGTAAACATTACTGATTATTATTAATGGATAGCATAGTCTAGGTCCATTTTCTTCTGTTCTGTACTTAAGTATACTTTTGAGGTTATTTTTATATAATGCTGTATTTCCCCTTCACTAAATTTATTCTATAGACTATGGCAGCTAAATAGGTCCCAGTTTGAACAAAGGTCCTTTCCGTGTGAAGTCTGCTTGTCCTACTTGTGCCTGAGTGGGCTTTCTCCAGGTACATATTTTATAGACCACATCACATTTCAGATGTCAGCTCCAACAAATAGTGATTATCATTGAAACTTTTTTAGATATGCAATATTGCAGCAGGCGGCACGGTGGGGATTCCCGGTTCAAATCCCCATCTGGGTGGAGTTTCCATGTTCTCCTAGTGTCCGTGTGGGTTTCCTCCGGGTTCTCCGGTTTCCTCCCACAGTCCAAAAACATGGATTAAGTCAATTGAATTCTCCAAATTGCCCCATATAGAGTGTGTGTGTGTGAGTGAGTGTAAGCCCAGCGATGGATTGGCGCCCTGTCCTGGGTGTATCTGCACAGCGCCCGAAACGTTCTCCCCTGGATGGGCATGGGGAACCCCACCGTGACCCTAATATAGGATAAAGTGGAAGATAATGAATGAATTAATGAATGAATGAATGAATGAATATTGCAGCAAAGACTGGATGATTTTAATCGATTTTAATATAAGATAATGAATGAATGAATGAAAGGGTTACACTGTACACTAGATTGTACAAAACATATAATCCTTTCCAGCTTCTTTTCTCTCTCCAGTACAATGAAGAATGATTTTCAGCTGCTTTATTGATATTTCTGTGAAACTTATCAATACTTTGTCCACCTTTGTTGATCATTCATTGTAGCTGGTGATGCTGCACTTAAATTATTAAATACATTATTCATAATAAAGTCCAAAAAGAAAAAAAACTAAATAATACAAAGCAACTTTATATGACACATAATTGCTTGAGCTCTGGTTCACAGTTCGCAACATGAAGAAAGTCCAAAAAGTAAAAAACTACATCAAGAAACTGTTCAAACTGGAAATAAACTCTGTATACTGTTGAACCTTCTTGGTTACACTGACCAAAAACAAAAAACTAAACTGAAATGGGTAGGAGAAAGATGGAAAAACCTTTATTGAACAGGGCTGGATTTCCCAAAAGTGTCGCAGCGCTAAGTACTTCGTAACTTCGTACTTAAGAACGTTCTTAAATTTACGAGCCTTTCCCGAATGCATGCGTAACTTAAAATCGCTCGTAACTTACGAGTGCTCAGACCCACTCGTAACTCACTAAGAAGTTCGTAACTGGCAGCGAACAAAGACTCACAGACGCACTGGTTGTTTAAATCGCACAGAAATAAAATAAGCACTAATATCATCACCTGGAATTCGGTAATTTAGTCACGTATTATTTTTATATTTATTTTTAGTCATTATCATTATTTTATAGATATAATCGCATACATATGCATACATCTATACATCCATACATCCATACATACAGTATATATATATATACAGTATATATCCATCCATCATCTTCCACTTTATCCACTATATGGGTCGCGGCGGGGTTCCCCATGCCCATCCAGGGGAGAACTCGGGCACTGGTACACCCAGGACAGGGCACCAATCCATCGCTGGGCACAACTCAATTGACTTGATCCATGTTTTTTTGGGCTGTGTGAGGAAACCAAAGGAAACCCACACGGACATGAGGAGTACATGGAAACTCCACCAAGATGGGGATATATAAACAAATAAATAAATATATATATATATATATATATATATATATGCATCAGGGGGATTTAGGTTTTTACCGGCACAACACAACATTGCAGTTGAGGCTGGCTTAAATCTTCCTGATGAAGAATGTGAGAATGAAGACGGCATTCATGTTCCTGCCAAATACAGTTTATGCCTGATCTATTAGTTGAATTGCAAGCACTGATAGTTTGTGATACATCCTCCACTTTCTTCTTTCTTGGTGGAACTATCTCGTGCTTTGGAAAATAATGTAATAAATTTGTCTTTTAGTTCTACTTAATCAAGCATCTTATTTAGTTTGCTTTCAGAAAAGTGTATATTATGATGTTGGTTTGCCATGCCACTGAATAATGCATTCAGGTTAAAAGTGCACCCATTGATAAGCTTGCTTGGTAAGCGATTGGTCAAAAATTGGTTGTTTCCCGCTTTTTGTAACAGTATCCTAATTTAAATATGATTATTTAGTGTTTATATAGTTTTAAAAAAAATATTTTCAAAATTATTTGTTTATTTTTTGTGCATTATAATGAGAGATTGTGTGGTAATCTGTGATTCAGTTCGGTGCCTTTTCAGGGGCGGAGTCTACAAAGAACGACTTAAAAGTCTCTCTTAGTCTAGGAGACTTAAGAAGGCTTTTGGGAAAGCGCCGTAAAATTCGCATTCTTAAAGTTACGTCGTTCTTAAAGTTGTTCGTAACTCGCAAAGAACGTTCGCTTTCGGGAAATCCACCCCAGAACAGTGGCAACTGTTATGTATTCAACTTAAAAAACCAGGCAAGCAAAAACAATAATAATAATAATAGTAATAATAATAATAATAATAATAATAATAAAAATAATAATAATAATACAATTTATAACACACTTTGCATTTTAAACAAATCTCAAAGTACTACAAAAAAACAACTAAAGACAATATAAAAAATAAATGAACTGAAAACAAAGCACTGTGAACTCAAGAAATACTAAACACATACGAGTACCATGTCAGGTGCAAAACAGCACCTGTGACAGTGATGCAAAAGGGTGAGTTTTTAGAGGAGTTATAAATAATAATTATATCAGCAGGGTGGGCAACATGGTGGCTTAGTGGTTAGCACGTTCACTTCTCAGCGCTAGGGATTCCTGGTTCGAATCCCAATCTGGGTGGAGATTCCATGTTCTCTCCATGTCCGTGTGGGTTTTCTCCAGTTTCCTCACACAGTCCAAAAACATGGAACAAGGTCAATTGAATTCTCCAAATTGCCCAATATAGAGTGTGTTTGTGTGTGAGTGAGTGAGTGAGTGAGTGATTGTGTGCCCAGCGATAGGTTGGTGTCCTGTCCTGGGTGTATCTGCCCAGAACACGAAACGTTCTCCCCTGGATGGGCATAATAACCCCCCCCCCCCCCCCATCCATAATAGATGGATGGATGGATCAGCAGGGTGGCATGTGGCTTAGTGGTTAGAACGTTCATCTCTTGTTGGGGAGCCAAGTTCCCATCTTAATTTAGGTGGAGTTTCCATGTTCTCTCCATATCCATGAGGATTTCCTCCGGGTTTTCTGGTTTCTTTCCACAGCCCAAATACATGGATTCAAGGTAAATTTAATTCTCTAAATTTCCCCATGTAGTGTGTGTTTGTGTGATAGACTGGTGCCCTGACCTCTGCCCAGCGCCTCAAACCTTCTCTCCTGGATGGGCATGGAGAACCCTCCTGTAACAAAATACCCTAGTAGAATGAAAAAATGAAGAGACTGCGAAAGTGAGAGAGACAGGAAAGGGTGGAGGGTGGATGGGATGGAGGAGAGCTAAAACTCTATCACTATGTTTAATTAGCTGGCTGTCAGAGAACTGTAACTCTCTCCATTAAGTAAATAAGATGTAAGAATTTATGAGAAAGTGCCACATTATTCAGAATGATATTCACCGATGACATCTTGCATTAAATATGGCAAACGCTATTAACTGACGCTTTCCCTGCTCCGTCTGCCTTCTCCTTTCTCTCGCTCTTGCCCTCCATCGCTCCCTGGCTCCCCCCGGACACTTGGCAGCCGTCAATATGCCAATATGCAAGAGGCTGTTAAAATAAAATTGATTTGGTAACTATAACTTAAGACAGATCTGTTTGCTTTCATCATCAATTCTGTCAGCATCAGGGGTGATGTCAGTGGCCCAGAGAGTGATAAAGCACTGGCCCATGAGAAGATGATGGCGGGAGCGCAATCGCAATGACGGTTATCCACGGATTGGGAACTAGGGCAAACCCTGTTGTGGCGATCAAATTTCCGCAACTTCCTGCATCATCATCATAAAACTGGAGCTCTGTTCGTTGATATACGAATTGGACGTGTGTATGCCTATATAAAGCACTCTCTTTCCACTGCGGGTCTCACGCATGTGTTTTCATACAGGATGATTAAGTACTGCCTCAGTGGGAGTGAGACGGCTCACGGTACATCGATTAGATGATTGACTGTCTGATGTCAGTGTGGAATGTTTATAAACCTTGATCTCATTTTCACTTCTGCACCGCTTTGTGCATGTTTGTTCCTGATCACTTATAAGATGTTTTACATGGGTTTTTTAAAAAAAAAAAAAACAACAAAAAAGGTGCCAGGGGTTGGGGATAGGGGCTTTCCCTAGTGTCAGTGCATCTGCTCGAGGACTGGAATAGCCTTCTTGTTACCTTTCAGGATTCTGAATAAAATATTTCTAATAAGTCAATTAAAACATACAAATTTGTAATAGCATTTATTTAATCCCTGTAGATAAAGGTGTGGCATAGTTAGTCTCTGCCCCTTCCTCCTTTAGTCTTAAGTGTCGGAGTCATAAGCTGCACCAACACCTCCAAGCCTGCCAGTTTGTGGGACTTACAAAGGGTCTCGTGATGGGCCTTGATTTTAAGGCCCCACAGGATGAGTGGAGTGGGTGATAGTGCCCTCCCCAATCATTCTGCCATCTAAGGTCAAGAGTAGGAGGGTATGAGGCAACTCATAGGAACCCCTATCCTCTCTGAAGTCATCAGACTGCAGGGCGCATTAAGCGTTGTTATACTTCTGCCACACCACGTTACTGGCCTATTTAAGGTGAAATGGCAGAGTCAATAGCTATGAATACTAATTAGAGGTCATATACAAATTAAAAACCTTGAATTAAAAAAATTTCAGTTTCTAGATGTGTAAAGCTGCTAGAGACATACCCTAAAAAACACTCAGATAAAATTGCACTACAGAGAATTTATATTTATTCCTTCATTCATTTATTCATTCAGTATCTTATGCTTAAAACTCTACTAGGTTCGTGAGGGGGTTCCCCATACCCATCCAGGGAAGAACGTTTTGGGCACTGGGCAGATACATCCAGTACATGCATGTATGTACTGTGTATGTACGGTGCTACCAGCATGGAACAGGTCAGACGATAACAAAGAACCATGACCAGTTGCTGTAGGTTCAAGTGAAAGTCTACGGCATCAAAAAAGGTCCTAAAGTTTTGAGAATAAAAAAAAAAACGCTATCCATCAAATTATATTTTGTAATTGAGAAAACTGACGTGAATATTAAGAGTTATGAAATCAGGATTTTAAACAGAATATTTCTGTTTTAATAGTTTATTTTGAGTTTAATACTTTGAATGATCCGTTTTAGTTTTTTTGCTGCGCCTTTTCTCAGATCTGCTTTTCTCAGTCTCCCTCTTACGTCCAAAAGTTTCTTGCTTTCGATTTTAAGAACTGATGTGACCACTGGGGCGGGATCTAGACAGTCATTGGCTGCTAAGGTAAAACTCCACCCACCAAACCCATTCTACACACCCTGCTATGTCAGTGAAAGGGCACTCTGTTTGGAAAATGACCCAGTGGCACACACAGGTGATAGTGATCTATTTTGCCTGCTGTACTTACACACAGAGGAATTTGTCCTCCACATTTAACCCATCTACTGTATGTAGTAAAACACACACATATGCAGCATACACTGAGTGAAGTGAGCAAATGTGGCTAGTCCAGTGATTCTCAATTATTTTCTGTTAAGCCCCCCTAGGAAGAAGAAAACATTTTGCGCCCCCCCCCCCCCCCCACATGATTTATCCCCCCAAATTTATCAAAAATACATAAATTATTCTTACACGCCCACTGTAGTATGATTTGTCTATAAATGTGTTATAATTACACCTCTTTTATAACAATGTATCCTTATTAACAATAAAGAATACAAAAATGAAAGAAATATAGATCAACTTAGAACAAAGAATAATTTTATTAACTTTGCTTTTTAGTTTGTAACAGAAAGGAATAAAATCCTTATTTAAAGGTGAAACGTTTTTGAACTGACTGCATTTGATACTGAAAAATGAAATGAAATAAAATCAATGAATAATAATAAACTCAAATTCATCAGCAACATTCATTCAGGAGCACAATTTATTAACACTTTAACCTACAAAACAAAAATGAATACGACAATTTGTGCTGTTTTTTTTTTTTTTTTTTTTTTTTTTTTTTTGAGGAACTCAGAACTAATGTCTCCAACGCGTCCATTTTGCAGCACAGCTTTTCTGAAGCAGCTTTCATAAAGCGTTAATATTTGCTGGTTATGCGCGTCACGTTTACGATTAAAAAACTCAGCGGTTATCAGCGTGATTGGGGTGTAATGTCTTTAAGTGACGCCTTCATTTATTTGGCTTCATGCTGTCCGCTGCCAACATTTAAAGACACAGCAGACACGCCGGTCTTTCTTCGTCTCCCACCTTAGTTACAGTGAAGTTACAGTTACAGTGAAGTTACAGTTACAGTGAAGCCAAGCGCAACAGTCACTTCGTCATTTAACTTTCGGTTGACTTTTGTTGCTCTCATTATCTTCGTCTCTCTCTGTCTTTCTCTCCTCCATCTCTGTTAAATATTTGTACATGTTGTCTCTTGAGGGTTTGTTCAATGCACTTAATATCACTTGCTCTGTGATTTCTTGTTATGCGCCCCCCCAGGGGGGCGCGCCCCACTATTTGAGAAGCACTGGGCTAGTCCTGTCTACAATGCCCGGGGAGCGTTGGGGTTAGGTGCCTTGCCGAAGCTACAGTGGGTTGCAAAAGTTTCAGAATATTTTGTCACATCAAAACAGTTTTAAAAAGACCAGGTATACAATTGTGAAGTGGAAGGAAAATTATACATGAATCTTTTTTTTAAAAAGCATAGCAAAAAAACTGAAAAGTGCGACGTGCATATTTCAGCCCCCCTGAAAACTTTGAAGCCACCTTTTGATCTGCACTATATGTTTAGACATCTAGTGACAGAAATTCTTGGACCTTCCAGCTGAAGCTCAGTATTGGATCGTTTGTGAACAAAGTGATTGAGGTCTAGTGACTGGGCATTCTAACACATGAATACTAGTTTAAAACCACTCCATTGTAGCTCTGGCTTTAGGGTCGTGAAGGTCTCCGTAGCCTCTATTGCTGACTGTCATATCAAGTCCCATAACTTTGACCAACTATCAAAAAGCACCCCCCCAGCAATGAAACTTTGACAGTGGGGGATGGTGTGAAATGGAAGCCCAAATGAGAAAAAGTTCAATGGTCACCAAGAAAACAAAACTGCAAACGGATTCTTATGGTTTTCTTCAATGGCTTTCTCCTTGCCACTCTTCCATAAAGAATATTAAGATCAAAATAGAAATTACAGAAGTTATCAATCTCCTGTCATTTATTGTCTTGTTTACTGTGGTGCCAATTCTTTCCATTTTTGGATTGAACAGTGCTCCGTGAGATGTTCAAAGCAAAAATAACCCTAGGACTTCTCTTTTGACCCTGGTGTGTTGCAGCAGGCAACAATTTTTTACTAAACTGGACCTGTGCAGTCCCTTCAATCTCATTTGCATCTGACTGAGGGATTAGTGGAACACAGCATTCCTAACACTGACTGGGCATTAATAATATTTGGTGATGACTTTCAGCCTAATTAATTAGACAGAACTGCTGTCTTCCAACAGTTCATTAATGAGGTGTTGAGGGAAGCCTTAGATTTTTACAGCTAGTCACTAGAGGAGTAAGTCAGCTACATGAAGCACATTCCCCAGCTTTTACTCAACAATAATCTTTTTGTCAAGATGGAAAATTTGACCTTCCATGCCTTGTTGGGCTCCATTGACTCCCAAAACACGTTAAGTATGGAGCCCGCCAATATCCAGGCCATGGACGACTGGCCCTGACTAACCTTTCTTTGGGAGTTTCAGCGCTTTTTGGGGTTTGTCAACTTCTTTTAAAGGTTTGTAAGCGGTTTCAGTATGGTTGCCGCTTACCTTATGACTCATACACAAAAGGAAACATGCCCCTTTTGTTGAACCCTAGAAGCAGAGTAGGCATTTGGTGCTTTGGAACTTGCAACATCTGTGGCATTGTGCTATGTGATAAAATTGCACATTTTAAAATGGACTTTTATTGTGGTACTCCTGCAATAAACATGCTGTTTAGTCACCATCCTGATATGATACACCTGTGAGGTGGATGGATTATCTCAAGTGATCAGTAACATGGATAAAAACTAATTTGTGAACAATATTTAAGAGAAAATGGGCTTTTCGTGACTTATATCTTTGAGTTTAGAGAAAATTAGGAGCAAAAACAAAAGTTTTGTGTTGATATTTTTGTTTAGTATGGTTAATGTAGTGAATAGTGAATGTAGTTTGAGAAATGTTTCATAAATAAATCAGAAATATCAGGACAAATTATTTAAATGTGTTTTTCTGGCGTAATTCAAAACTTTTGGAGACTTTTAGGGGAAAACTCGTTTTCTTCTGTCTCTTTTAAGCTCATTTTGCTGGTCACAACCCTAGATAAAGAAGTTAGAGTATAAGGGTTTAACACAGTTTAGCAGTTTTACCCTACATAGCAATACCCAGGACAAAATTGGTTTATATAATTAACGTAAAAACTAATTTTTGTAATGTGAGTCTGGACAAAGCATTGAAGTCATGGAAAAAAGATTCAATGGAAAATAACAATAAATTTTTTTAATTAAT
The DNA here is from genome assembly GCA_019802505.1 of Corydoras sp. C115. NCBI lineage: Eukaryota > Metazoa > Chordata > Actinopteri > Siluriformes > Callichthyidae > Corydoras > Corydoras sp. C115. Next base: position 524,048 of record JAFMOC010000084.1, on the reverse strand, counting down.
TTATTCAAGTTCATTTGTAGTTCAAAAATATTTATTGTTTGTTAATCACTTCTTTTTCTCTCCAATAACTTATTCCTTTATTTCACAGCTTCATACATGCAAATTGCCTATTACACAAATTAGGTAATGACATCATGTAGCGACTTCTAGCGATACTTAGGACAGCCAATATCCACTTTTCTTACTAAGAAGATTGGCAACATTTTAATGAAGTCACCATTGATTAATACAATTACAATAAAAAGAAATGTACTAAAATCTTTAATAGGTATGCAGTTAAAGTTGTAACTGCTTTTATTAAGAATGACAACTTAAAACAATTTTTGCTTGGATTTTAATTGCGATGTTACATTTCTCTTTGCACCAAGGATGATCCTTCTTCATGGTCACAAAAATGTTTTTTACGAAAATTCAACCAGGTAGAGAGGTTCATTCATTCAACATTCAGAGGTTCAACATTCTAATAATATAAAGTGATAATCAGGAAGCTAAAATCGAAAATAATATATAACAAAAATAAATTATTCTTATTTTCATGATGGGAGCACCTGTTCACCCTCTGAGCACACACTGTGGCTCTGTAAGAGGGTTGGACAGTCAAGTGTGTGGGTAGGGGGTAGGTCTAGTGTGTGTGTGTGTGTGTAGGTGGGTGGGTTTTGGGATGTCAAGGGCCTTTTGTGCATCTTTAGAGTCTGAGACATGGTAGGAGATTAACGGTGTGTGTGTGTGTGTGTCTCTGTCTGTGTTTGAGTGTGTGGCTGTGTGTGTGTGTGTGTGTGTGTGTGTGTGTGTGTGTGCAGATTAATGGGGGTCTGAATAGAGGTGAAGAACTAAGCTTCCTCAGTCTGCCAGGCTCCATCCGCACTCCTCTCTATCCCTGTCCTTCTCTCTCTTTAACCTTCTGTCTGTCACTCGGGCGCTCTCTCGATCTGTCATTCTTGCTCAGAAATATTCATCCTCTCTTTCTGTGCTCATTCTTCTCATCTGATGTATTCCTCCTCTCTGTGTCCAGGACCGAAAGGAGCTTTAATCCCTGTCTCAGAGTCATGGCTCTGCTGACCTCACACACATGCACTGTTCATAACGGCTCTCAAAGCGATTGCGTGTTTTTAAAACCATTACATCTGCATTCACACAGAAAGCAAGCCAGGCAGACAGAAGAAGGAGGCAAGTGCAGAAACAGGTGGTGCTTTTACTCCGAATCTTGATTCCTTTTAAGTATGTAAACCTCAGTGTGGTCAAAAATAACAGAATGGTAACAAATTGCCATTTCACTGCATGTTGTACAGTGTATTACTGTGCACATGACAAATAAAATGCAATATGATTTGTCAATGGATCTGCTGTGTTGTTATGATATTCAGATAATACTGACATACTGTTTTTTCTGAAAAACATCGTTGTAATCATTGTAATTGAAAGGGAAAAGTGACAAGAAATCCTTTTTTTTAAGTCTTACAAATATCAGAATGTCAGCAATATTGTGATTTTGTAATGAAGACTTACACATAATCATTGCTTTCTGATTTTGCAAGTGATATCACCATTGTACCATGACATCAAGCTTAAAAGAACTTCACTATTTAACATTATTAAAATATGTTTGTACAAAAATAGCATTGCAAATGGACAGGTATTAAATTATTTATTTATTGATTATTTATTTCAACATCTCGATACAACTTTTTAACCAGGCTTGAAATGTGGATACTAACTTTTTTTTTATATTAAAGGAGCAAATTAAATAATTAATTTAATGTAAGAGTCCAAACAGAACATCGCAGAAATAAGGAGAACATGCAATTTTTACAAGGAGCACTACACCAGAGTGCTCCATATTAAGATCAAGGGTGCATTGTGTAGGTTTTGCAAAGGTTATTATGGCTCATAATGATTAAATACTATTAGCATGGCGAAAAAAAAAAATCAGGATTCATACAGACTTTCCAAAGCTTAGTGATCCAATTTTAGTTTTTTGTCATTTTAAACAAGGACATTTAAACGGCAAATGGCACTCAAGCTGGGCTTGTAGCTTATTATGGAACATAAAACAATGAGCACCAGCATTGTACTCAGCTGCAGTATGCTTAATTCTGCAATGCCTGTTCATCACAATGAATGTATACATTTGTCTGTGACCTCGTCTATTGAATCTCCCTTGTACTATTCCTGGTATACACGTGACATTTTTGGAGAAAAAAAAAACAACGAGCCTGACCACATTGACAGTGATCCATGACAGACTTGTTTAATTGATCTTATGACCCTAGGCTCATCTGTCTTATTTACTAATACAAGGAAGCTCCAGTCATGGAAATACATGTTCAATATATATATGTGTATGTATATGTATGTGTGTGTGTGTGTGTGTGTGTGTGTATATATATATATATATATATATATATATATATATATATATATATATATATATATATATATATATATATATATATATATATAGTATATATATATATATATATATATATATATATATATATATATATATATATATATATATATATATATATATATATATATATAATTTTCAGTGAATGAACAGAAAAGAAATGTACATCAAATCATTATTTGGTGTGACCAACCTTTGCCGTCGAAACAGCATCAATTCTTCTAGGTACACTTGCTCACAGTTTTTGATGGAACTCGGCTGGTAGGTTGTTCCAAACATCTTGGAGAACTAACTGCTCTCTAGAGGTCTGTAGTGATTGACTCTGCAGAAAGTTGGCGAGCACTTTGCACTATGCTGACTATCCACTGACTCCGCTCTCTTTACGTAGTTGCTGTCTTTCCCAAACACTTCCATTTTTTTATAATATAGCTGACAGTTGACTGTGGATATTTAGGAAAATGTAAATTTCACAACTGAATTGTTACGCAGGTAGCATCCTATTACAGTTTCTCGCTGTAATTCAAAGTCAGTCTATATGCCTAGGTGCTTGATTTTATACCATTTTTTTTGCCATGGAACTGATTGAAATATTTAGCTGATTGGAATACTATCCAGATTCTGCTTATTTGGATGGGTTAGCAAATACTTTTAGTGTATATTTACCATTACATTTGGTCATTTAACAGACGCTTTCAAAAAATTTTTTATCAAAAGCAACTTACAAAGCGAGCACAGGGTTAGCCACAGCAGCCCTGGAGCAATTAGGGTTAAGGCTCTTGCTTCAAAAACCACATTGGTAACTTCAGTGGTCTTGGGATTTGAACACACAATCTTCAGATTGATAGCCCAACACCCTAACCACTTAGCCAACATGCCATATATAGGGGTGTAACTGTAAATTGTATTCACCATTAACCGTTTGGTGTGGGTCAAATGGGTCGGTATGCACAGTCACACAGAGAATACAATGGTAGAAAATATGCAAGGTCCAAGAAACACAAGGAGTAACTAAAATTCAGTGACGAGTTCCACATCCAAGCCGAGTTGCGAGTTGCACCTTAGCTGTACACACTGCTAAGCATGCCACGCTAAGTGTAGCTCAGTTTAGAGGTGGTGTATGGATACACTTCTTCATTCAAATCAACCGTGTGCGAGGTTACAGGACAATAAGCAAGCAGCTTGATGAGAAGGCAACTCTTGGTGCAATTATCAGACAATGGAAGAAATACAAGAAGAATGTTAATCTTCCTTGGTCTGGGGCACCATACAAGATCTCACCCTGTGGGGTCAAGATTATTCTGAAAAAGAATCAGCCCAGAACTACATGAAAGAACCTGGTTAATGACTCGTGGGACCACAGTCTCAAAGATGACCATTAGTAACACATTACACTGTCACGGATTATAATGCTACAGGGCATGAAAAATCTCTCTGCTCACCACAGCAAATGTCCAGGCCGATTTAAAGTTTGCCAATGACAATCTGGATGATTCAGATGAGGCATGGGAGAAAGTCATGTACAGTAGTCAGATGAGACCAAAATAGAGCTTTTTGGTATCAACTCCACTCGCCATGATTGGATGAAGAAGAAGAATGAGTACAACCCTAAGAACACAGTCCCAACCTTGAAGCATGTGAGTGGAAATATCATAATTTGGGGGTGCTTCTTTGCGATGAAGACAGGGAAACTACATTGTATCAAGGGAAGGATTGATAAGGTCAAATATCATGAAAATGTGACCAACAACCTCTCTCAGTGAGAGCATTGAAGATGGGTTGTATCTGAGTTATCCAACATGACAATGACCTGAAACACACAGTCAGGGCAACTAAGGACTGGCTCTGTAAGGAGCATTTTAAGGCCCTGGAGAGGCTTAGCCAGTCTCCAGACCTGAACTCAATTTAATTCAATCGCTTGTTAACACAAATAGCTAACTAGCCATTCACATGTCTGCAAATTAATGCATTTAGATATGTAGAGGTGGTCAAGACAACTAGCTGAAGTGATAACCAAGCATCAGAAGAAGAAAGGTGATTTAACGATTTGAATGTGGCATGGTTGTTGGTGCCAGATAGGGTGATCTAAGTATATCAGAAATTGTTGAGCTACTAAATATTAAATAACCACTAGTAATAACCAAGTAATGCACAATACCATCTCTGAACACACAAATGGGCTGAAAAAAATGGGCTTCAGCTGCATAAGACCACCCCGTGTGTCACTCCTGTCAGCTAAGAACAGGAAACTGTGACTACAATTCACACTCGTTCACTGAAATTGGAGAGTAGAAGACTGGAAAAACATTGCCTCGTCAGATTGTAGGGTCAGAATTTGTCATCAAGAACATGAAAGCATGGATCCATCCTGCACTGTATCAACAGTTCAGGCTGGTGGTTATGGTGTGGGGGATATTTTCTTGGCACACTTTGGGACTCTTAGTACCATTTGAACACTGTTTTAATGCCATAGCCAACCCAAGTATTGTTGCTGACCGTGTTCATGCCTTTTTGATTTTTCTAATTAGGTGGCCAGTGAGTGTATATTTATTTTAGTATCTCTAATTCACATACATGTTTGTAGGCTGCGGAAAAAAAGTTGAGCTTTCAAACCCACACAGACATAAAGAGACCATGCAAACCTCTCACAGCAAAGAACTCACCCTATGCTGTTACGTGGTAGTGTTACACATAGCACAATCATGCATCATGCAGTTTACTGCTTCACCAAGAGAGCACCACAAGCAGAATCAGTCTTTTCACTACTTCACTTTGCCACTTTGTACATAAATCGATCTCTAATTTGTAATTAGACAATTAGATCACATTTGTGATGGATCCATCCATCCTTCAATTATCTTCTACTTAATCCTCTACTCGTGGAGGGGTTTCCCATTTTCATCCAGGGGAATACGTTGCGGGCGCTGGGCAAATACATGCAAGACAGCGCTTTGGAGTATTCAATTTACTTTGATCCATATTTTTGGACTGTGGACACGGGGAGAACATGGAAACACCACCCAGCTTGGGATTCGAAAAGGGAATCCCCAGAGCTGAGAGGCAAAGATGCTAACCACTAAGCTACTGTGCTGCCCGCCATTTTTGAAGGATATTAATAAATATTAGAAAAGGGTGTATCACAATTTTAACATAAACACTTTTACAGTTAAACTCTGTTTAGTAACATAAAGGCATAAAGGAAGAAAGTCAGCAGCAAACACATACACGTAGACGCACAGACACAAAGTACAAAGATTGGGAATGTCAGCACAATGAAAAAGAGCAGAAAGTGGAATTTGGTAATGAGGCTGTAACCTGAGTGCCTGTTTGTGTTCGAGTGTGTGTGCGTGTGTATGTGTGTGCAAACACGTGTATGTGTGTGCATGAATTTGTGTGCATATGTGGGTTATTATTCCTTAATGGGCTAATATGAGCCAGCAGCTCTTAAAAACTCATATGGATTACTGTTCCTCAGATCTAAAGCACACACACACACACACACACACACACACACACACACACACACACATACACACACACACACACTGTTTCAGTCTATACAGGCCTATAAATTATTAGCACTAGGTTTTAATATGAAGGATGTGGTTTTAATTTGTGTTTCATGGAAAGACCGTTTTTTTGTTTAAAACTTTTTAAAAACTATTTAAGTTTATTCATGTGCTTTTATGTTTATAAATTATACTTATTCACAAAAAAGATTGATAGATATACATCTGGGGAAATTTAGTGTCAGTAATTCACACACTGTCCTATTTTAGACAGTGGGAGGAAAACCCAAACAAAGATTAAGAAAATACAAACTCCACACAGAAATGATTTTGTATGTCCTGCCTGCAATATGAAACCTAGCCACTGAAACACTAAAAAACTTGACTCTTTATATAAAAGTTTACTAAAATATATATATTTATAATATATATATTTTTTTGTTTTTTATGTAATTAATTGTCATTATCATTAATTATATTTAAATTAATTATCAGGTGGGCGGCACGGTGGCTTAGTGGTTAGCATGTTTGCCTCTCAGTACTAGGGATTCCCGGTTCGAATCCCCATCTGGGTGGAGTTTCCATGTTCTCCCCGTGTCTGCGTGGGTTTCCTCCGGTTTCCTCCCACAGTTCAAAAACATGGATGAAGTCAATTGAGTTCTCCAAATTGCCCCATATAGTGTGTGTATGCGTGCGTGTCTGTGTGAGTGAGTCTGTGCCCAGCGATAGATTGGCGCCCTGTCCTGGGTGTATCTGCCCAGCGCCCGAAACATTCTTCCCTGGATGGGCATGGGAAACCCCACCGCGACCCTAATAGAGGATAAAGTGGAAGATAATGAATGAATGAATGAATTATCAGGTGGCTTTGTGGTTAGCTTTGTGGTTCGCCTCTCAGCAAAGAGGATCCAGGTTGAAATCCCAAACTGGGTGGAGTTTCCATGTTTTCCCCGGTTCCACATGGGTTTACTCAAAGTTAGTTCTCTGATTTCCTCTCACAATGCAAATACAAGGATTCAAGGTAAACTTGCTACTCTAAATTGCCCCTATGTAGTCTGTGTGTGCGCCCAGAAATTGATTGGCACCAATGAGATGAGATGAGTTGAAAACCAGTATAGAACCGGTGTAATGTAAAACTGTTCGGAAAAAAAAATATGTACAATTGTTAAACCAGATTCCAAATAAAATATCCATTCATTCATCCATTATCTTACGCTTTATCCTCTACTAGGGTCGGGGGGTTCCCATGCCCATCTAGGGGAGAACATTTCGGCGGCTGGACAGATACATACAGGACAGCGCACCAATCCATCGCTGGGCACACACTCACTCACACAAACACACACTATGGGGTAATTTGGAGAATTCATTTGACCTTGATCCATGTTCTTGGACTGTGGGAGGAAACCAGAGAACCAGGAGGAAACCCACGCGTACACGGGGAGAACATGGAAACTCCACCTAGATTGGGATTTGAACCAGGAATCCCTAGCGCTGAGAGGCAAACGTGCTAACCACTAAAATATATATTTTTTTTTTTTCTAAACATCAATTATAAGATTACATCAGTTTTCCTCACATATTTTTGTTTGTAAAGGGTTGATGAAGCCTGTGCACCACTGATCTTTACACAATTATGATAGAGATAGAAAAAATCCTATTTGTGCTTTGAATAAAGATATATGACACCTTAATAAATAAAACAAGTTTAAATATTTTTTTAAAAATGATAGTAAAACACATAACATTTAATATGCTATTTTATTAACTGATTTAATATGAAATCAGAGATTTGGATATTTTTCCACCAGAAGAATAAATATACACCCAGTCGTATTTTCTTTTCAAATAAATTTCCTGAAGAACTCATGAAGTAGATGTTGAGAGACAAGCTGCTAACAAGATGTAAATAAAAATGAACTAAAATGCCATTAATTTGATTGGATTGGATTCAATTCTTAATCTATGTCCCTTATTTATACAATAATATAGTTACAGTTACAATGAATGCAAGACAATGTACAGGACAAAAAACATTTAAGTAATGGGAGGGAACAGTGCAGGCCCACCACTAAGTGAGCCTTAAAGTGCAAATACATTTCCAATATGTCCTTTTGCATTTAGTGTCAAATTATTTGTATAATGATTCATAGCGTAAACCGAGAGAAAGGGAGCATGAAACAAAAGCATCACCTTTGATATGAAAAACAGACTGACAGACAAGAACGCAATGAACATCTCAAAAATTAACCCCATTGGTCCTTACTTCATGTCTTTATCAATTCATGATTTGTTGGAGCTGTCCATACGATCCATGTTTGGCTCATTGTTGTGTCAGAGTGGATAAAGCAGGTTAATGAGTGCCTTTTAAAGTCCTAACACACACAAACACACAAAACAAGCATAACTCAGAAATACATTATCCTTGACCTCTATGTTTTTCATGAATGCATCTGATTCTTTACTATTTTCTTCTTATTAATGGTTACATTTGTGTATATCATCAAAATATGGTTAACAATGATACAGTAAGCAATAAACTCCATATAATATACTCTATATAATAATGCAGTCACAATCAAACTTTATTGTAGGAATGTGTTCATATACTGTATTCAGAAGCAGCTCCCTCTCCAAGAAATCTTTATTATATTAATAATGAAACTGTGCATCTTTATTATAACAATAAATAAATATAAATCATTCATTCAATATCTTCCACTCAATCCTCTACTAGGATCACAGGGGGAGAACAGCCAATTCAGGGTAGAATGTTTCAGGCGCTGGGCAGATACACCCAGGACAGGGCACCAATCTATCTCTGGGCACACTCACTCACACAGACACTGTTTGGGCCAATTTAGAGCATTTCATTTACCTTGAATCATTGTTTTAGAACTTTGGGAGGAAGCCCGGTGGAAACTAACTCAGACATGTTGGATATGTTCAAAATGTATACATTTTTATGTTATGTTCAAAACAAAACATACAAACCTATGATTATGTTTCTTTGGACTATATTAAGACAGAAGGGCACTGTAGCTCAGTGGTTAGGGCATATGGCTATCAATCTGTAGGTTGGCGATTCAAATCCCAGGTCCACTGAAGTTACCAGTGTGAGCAAGGCCCTTAACCCTCATTGCTCCAGGGATGTTGTGATTAACCCTGTGCTCACCTTGTAAGTCACTTTGGATAAAAGTGTCTGCTAAATGACCAAATGTAAATGTAAGACTGTAAGAATGTTTGCTGGTTCGCTGCCCGGTCCACTCAAGGAGGATGAGTCCCCCATTGAACCTTGGTCCTTCCAAGGTTTCTTCCTAAAAAAGTTGTGCCAATGTACTATTGTAATAAGAGCTATATAAATAAACTACTTGAAATTTAACTTGGGTCCTGGTTTGCTATACCAAAGCTGGGAAAAAATCTGGGCAGTTATGTGGAGTTATGTTCTGTGTCTGAGTTTCTCCCCACAGGCTAGCAGATAAACTGGTTAATAAATTGCCCCCGGGTGTTAATGTCTGTTTCTTTTATTTGTGTGTCGGCTCTGCAATGAACTAGCAAACTGTTCTGAGTTTCTCCCCAACCTTTGCCCTAAGCAACAATATATTTTTCCTTTATGATGATGATCAAAATAAGTAAGTAAGTAACTTTCTGAAGGTTTGATCAAATCAACTTTACACACAGAAGAGCAAGATGGAAAATGGCACATTATTCAGGCTTTAAACAGTCATTTATTCATTTCCCTATTCTGTATATTTTGAGCAGGTTCATGGGGAGTGAAAAGCAAAACAACACCCTGGACAGATTACCAGGGATGATGGCCGCTTTGATCAGGCTGAGTTTGCTGAACAAAAAAACTTCTAATTATTACCAAGCCATAGTCCTCTCTCTTACTGTGGAGGTGGCTGCTAAGGTTTAAAGTCTTGACATGACTTTATTAAACTACCGCTAATGAGCTTCATCTAAAGGTTACAACAAAAATTTCAACCAGTTTGGAAGCTTAGGCACAAAAATTAACTGGTCATAAACAATTTCTACAAATCTTCTTTTCTATTGAGAGAACTGGAGCACATGCATCCTTTTTTGTGGTGTCAGTTCTATGTTGTAACCTCCACCTAACCATAGCCACTCTAGTCCTTTTACAAATGAACAGGAAGGCTCTGCAATTGGCCAGTGCTCCAAGCCAGGCTGGATTGACACTCGATCTCCAGCCAACTGCCACCCAGGACACACCACCATAAATCATTAGCTTTGAATTCCTGTAAAGCTATGGCTGCCTGCAGGGGACAGAAAAGCCCTTTGTGGAATTTTTAGTTGGGGTTGAAGGTTTAGAAAGCACTGTGAAGTCTTGCCAACAAATCGCCAACATTTGAGCAACAGCATTGAGAAAAAGGTCAATAAAACTTTCAATTTACTTATTTTTCTGCTCCCATTCTTTAATGTCTATGATGTCCGGAAGTTACCAGGTCTGATTTTTGTCTGATCTAATCCAGCAAAGCAAAACACCGTGGTTTAGATTGTGCCACTCAGAAGATGGTATACTGTGGACATAAAAAAGGCTGTACCAAACATTTTATGCACTATACATTACAACAATAGTCAGGGATGCACATAAGTGGTGTATATGCGTAGTCAAAATTAAGTAGTTAACTTTGAGTAGTTAATATATATAGCACTTTTTACAATAATACATTGTCACAAAGCAGCTTTACAGTGTTATGTGTCTGAAACCCTCAAAGAGCAAACCAAAGCAACAGTTGCAGGAAAATAATCCATGTTATGTTGATTTTTTCAAGATGAAACCTTGGGAGGACCAAGGCTCAGTGTGGGACTCATCCTCCTTGAGCGGCCAGGCAGTATTAACAGTGTAAGACAGCCATGTACAGATTGTGTGGGGATCAGATGTCTGTATTCATCAATTTACAAACAATAACAATTTAAGAACAATAAAAATAAAATGAAAAAAATTATATTAAAAAACAATATAAGTCCCTTAAGGCCAATATATATCTATCAATATAAATCCATGTTCCATCCAGTCTTGGGATGCAGCCTTTCACTTTCAAGTTTTCAGCACCGGTTCTCACCTGGTTTGAGCCAAGATCATCTCCATGCTCTTCATGTGTTCTTCAAAGTACAATATAAGAGGCATGTTGTGTTGTGTTGATTCAACTCTAAATTTGTATCTATGGCCAAGATGAGTAATGGCAGTTTAATTGGCCTAATGGGTTCCAGGGTCCCTGGCAAGCGTAGACGCTCACATTTCTCTGCCAGAAGAGAAATTTGTGGTGGCACAGGTTAAGACTTGGTTTAATCTGAATGGGTAAAAGATAAGAACAGCAAGGATAGGAGTGTGCTGCCCGCTCATTCAGTCCAAAGTTTTTGGTTTATGCAGGTGTATGATTCAATACAAATGTATAGCCTTGTAGATCTTGATGGCATGTCCATGTGTTGAGTTTATCTTTTAGTCTTTCGTTTAGCCCTTGCAATAGCACAAAAGCCTTAAGTAAGAGGACAATATCATGGTGCTGCTTCTTTGCTTTGTTGAGGGTTATAAAAATAAAACATCTTAAATAGCTGTAACAGGTGCCTAGGGCACCTGTCACCTGTTTCGTGTTTCGTCCCGTTCGTTTTAGTTAATTAACGTTCCGTGGTTCATTAGTTTAGTTAATTAACTCTTGTCTGTAATTGGTTTGTCTTTTGCACGTGATCGGGTGTCTTTTTGTATATAGGTCCATTGTTTTGTGTCTTTGGTGCTGGTCGTTGGTGTTTTATGTCACGCAGTCATTGTCGTACCTCATGTTTTGTGGTGTACTGCACCTTTAAATAAACCTGTTTCTGTTACCTGCGTGCCTGGCTCCCTTCAGCGCGTGTTTACGGCGGCTTTGCGCTCGTATGCGCACGCCGCTTCTGCCCGAGGTAGACTATCGTGACAGAATGACCAGCCAAGGAAATTTGGGGAGTCCAGAGCCGAGGTAAGCGCATTTTTTAATTTTTCTTTGCGGGGGCCGTGTAGCCTCGTACTCGCGGCGCGTTCCGCCGTGTCCGTGAGTGCGCTATGCGCAGCCCGCCGTCCCGGAGCCGTAAGAACGGCTCGATCAGTGTAATGTCAATGTGGGATTATGACTCTGATGATGAGTGGTTGTGGAGGTATGGGTACGAAGCGCTCTGCGCTGAGAAGGGCCTGGATCTTATTCAGGTGTCCGATGACGAGGGCGAGTCGTACCTGTATGGGCATATTCTGCTTGTACGCATCCTCCGCAACTCTGAGGAGTTCTGGACGGACGCTCCGGTCCAGTTTGTTAAACCCCACGTGGCGAAATCCAGATGCAGAGCGCGCCGACGCGGTGCTAAGACGCAGCGTGCGCGCAGCGCGGCTGCCGAGCGCGGTACGTGTTCTGCGGGGCAGTCACGTGACGCATCCGCGCCGGACCGCGCTGTGTCTGGATCGCGCTGCGAGGGGGCGGTGCCGGAGCCAACACTCGGGGGGGTAGATGTGGATCTGTGTGGGGGTGTACATGTTTTGTGTGCAGGATGGCGAGCCCAAGGTCCTGCCAGGGTGTGAACCCGCAGAGGTCCGCCCAGCATGCGTGCCCGCTGAGGTCCAGCCAGCATGCGTGCCCGCCGAGGTCCTGCCAGCATGCATGCCCGCCAAGGTCCTGCCAGCGTGCATGCCCGCCAAGGTCCTGCCAGCATGCGTGCCCGCCGAGGTCCTGCCAGCGTGCGTGCCCGCCGAGGTCCTGCCAGCGCACGAACCAAACCCGAAGTCCAGGCGCATCACGCCGCCCGTTCCGAAGCCCAGGGGCGTCACGCCGCCCGTTCCGAAGCCCAGGGGCGTCACGCCGCCCGTTCCGAAGCCCAGGGGCGTCACGCCGCCCGTTCCGAAGCCCAGGGGCGTCACGCCGCCCGTTCCGAAGCCCAGGGGCGTCACGCCGCCCGTTCCGAAGCCCAGGGGGCGTCACGCCGCCCGTTCCGAGCAGCAGGGGCCGCACGCCGCCCAGCCCGAGCAGCAGGGGCCGCACGCCGCCCAGCCCGAGCAGCAGGGGCCGCACGCCGCCCAGCCCGAGCAGCAGGGGCTGCACGCTACGCCGCCAGGGGGCGTCCGCTTCGCCACGCCGCCAGGGGGCGTCCGCCTCGCCACGCCGCCCGATGTGGGCGTCCACCGGACCACGCTGCCAGAGGGCGTGGCCCACTCCTCGTCCGACGGGGGCGCCCGCCTCGCCACGCAGCCAGAGTACGTGGCCAACTCCGCGCCCAACGTGGGCGTCCACCGGACCACGCTGCCAGAGGGCGTGGCCCACTCCTCGTCCGACGGAGGCGCCCGCCTCGCCACGCAGCCAGAGTACGTGGCCAACTCCGCGCCCGACGTGGGCGTCCACCGGACCACGCAGCCAGTGGGCGTGGCCCACTTCTGATCCGCCGTGGGCGTAGACCTGACTTTGCAGCCAGAGGGCGTTCGGCACGCCTCACCCGCAGAGGTTCGTTCGCCCCCCTAGGGCACCTGTCACCTGTTTCGTGTTTCGTCCCGTTCGTTTTAGTTAATTAACGTTCCGTGGTTCATTAGTTTAGTTAATTAACTCTTGTCTGTAATTGGTTTGTCTTTTGCACGTGATCGGGTGTCTTTTTGTATATAGGTCCATTGTTTTGTGTCTTTGGTGCTGGTCGTTGGTGCTTTATGTCACGCAGTCATTGTCGTACCTCATGTTTTGTGGTGTTACTGCACCTTTAAATAAACCTGTTTCTGTTACCTGCGTGCCTGGCTCCCTTCAGCGCGTGTTTACGGCGGCTTTGCGCTCGTATGCGCACGCCGCTTCTGCCCGAGGTAGACTATCGTGACAATAGCCTTGTAAAAGGCCTGACTAGTGGTACATTTTGTCATTTGTGTTTGCTTAAGGGCCAACACCCTTACCATTAACAGAGATTAACATTGGGAGACAAAGATTTGCTATATAAAATCTAGTAAGCATTGCTTTAGAAATTCACAACAGCAGCTCAGGTCACCATTACATTTTGGGTGTAGATACCTGCCTGTCCTTGCTACAGCAAACTTACAATTTGGCTGAGAGTAGGTTCATAGCTGCTGGCTGAAAGGGTGGGTTTTGGTTGGTTTGTCAGAGTTTCTTTAATTTAATTTAATGCCAATGGATCCATGTTTGGTCACATAATGCTGTTATGTAGGTTACTGTGATAAATGAATAAATTACTTTAATGTTGCAACACGAGTGTAACGGGGTGGGTAAGAATGACAAATGGAGAAATAATTTCACAAACTCAGGAATTTATTAAAACTCATGTGCTGGCTGATGGTATTTGCGCCTCACATTTCTGCAGCTCATGGTCAATCTTTGTGGCTTATAAAGGGCGCACACATTCATCAGGCGGAGCCGCGTAAGGCATGTTTGTTATTTTTAATCAAAGTCCATTGCCGATGGCTTTGCTTTCTCCCCTAGTACCACTAGCCTACAGTTACAATGATTTTTATAGCCGTAAAATAGTTGTTGACAGGTGGATTAAATTATATAGAGCATCACTGAAACCCCTAGATTTAAAATGTATGAGGTTTGTGTGAGGGAGTACCAGGTACACCAAAATGAAGGCTGTACACAAATAAAGCAGCAATTGTCATTAATAGCATTAAATAGCAATCTTAAAGATTTCCTGTCACAATTCAAATTCAATAGAAAGTGACTCTGGGATTCTGGAAATTAAAGGTGTTATGAGACTCTTGCCCTCTGCTGGTCATTTTAAGTGCAGCCTGAGCACTGCTGGCAAGACAGTTCATCTGCAATACAAACTCAATTTTAATTTTCTTTTCTTTTTATTTTCTGGTATGCTATATTTAATAATAAGTATACAAAAATTATCTCAAAGTATCACAAAGTATAGTTTCTTTGTAAAACATCTGTCATTTATGAACAAAAGCAAATGTTTTATGCTTCCCAGTTTAACTAAGCAATGTAATTGATATGTTTCTTTTAAATGCTACTCAACATTCTTCAACATAAACAGAATAGAAAAAGTGCTGAACATTGTAAATGAGCAGCTTTTTGACCTATTACTTCAAATGTATATAAAACCTGATCAGATTTCCACAGAGATTATTTTTAAAAGAGTTACAAGGCAATTTTTGCTATTTTAAAAGATGACTTTGCTTAAGATATCAGCAAATTGCATATTTAACTGAGCTGAGCCAGAGCTGTAGTAATTACATGGAATATGGTTTATAAGGAAGAGTTAAAAAAAAAAATAAAAAATTGTGATTTATTTATAATCAGTATAAAAGTTGATTTATTCAGTGATTCCATTTAAAAAGTGTAACTTGTATATTTTGTTTATTCATTACACACATTCATTAATTCCTTCATTATCTTCCGCTTTATCCTATATTAGGGTCGCGGTAGGTTCCCCATGCCCATCCAGGGGAGAACGTTTCAGGCACTGGGCAGATACACCCAGGACAGGGCGCCAATCTGTCGCTGGGCACACACTCACACACACACACTCAGACACACTCTATATGGGGCAATTTGGAGAACTCAATTGACTTGATCCATGTTTTTGGACTGTGGGAGGAAACCGGAGAACCCGAAGGAAACCCACGCGGACACGGGGAGAACATGGAAACTCCACCCAGATTGGGATTCGAACCAGGAATCCCTAGCGCTGAGAGGAGAACATGCTAACCACTAAGCCACCGTGCCGCCCTCATTACACACAGACTGGTATATTTCAAATGATTATTTCTTTTGATATTGAGGATTATAACTGACAACTAATGGAAATTCCAAATTCAAATCTCAGAAAATTTGAATATTACTTAGGACCAATACACAAAAGGACATTTTAGAAATGTTGGCCATATTAAAAAATATGAACATGAAAAGTATGAGCATGTACAGCACTTTAGTTGGGGCTTCTTTGGCCTAAATTACTGCAGTGATCTGTCGTGGCATGGAGTCAATTAGTCTGTGGTACTGCTCAAGGGGTTTGAGAGCCCAGGTTGTTCTGTTTGTGGCCTTCAGCTTTTCTGAATTCTTGAGTCTGGCATATTGCACCTTCCTCTTCACAATACCCTATAGATTTTCTGGGGTTTAGGTCTGGCGAGTTTGCTGGCCAATTAAGAACTGGGATACCATGGTCCTTAAACCAGATATTGGTAGCTTTGGCACTGTATGCAAGTGCCAAATCATGTTGAAAAATGATATCTGCATCTTCAGAAAGTTTTTCAGCACCAGGAAGCTGTAAAAACTTCCTGGTAGATGGCTGAGAGATTTTGAACCTCAGAAAACACAATGGACCAACACTAGCAGATGACATGACACCCCAAACCATTACTGACTGTGGAATCTACACTGGCCCTCAAGCATCGTGGATTCTGTACCTCTCCTTCCATCCAGACTCTGGGAACTTTATTTCCAAAGGAAATGCAGAATTTACTTTCATCGGAGAACATTAATTTGGATCACTCAACAGCAGTCCAATCCTTTTTGTCTTTAGACGCTTCTGATGGTGTCTCTTGTTCAATAGTGGCTTGACACAAGGAATCCAAAAGCTGAAACCTCTGTCTTGTTCATGGTGGTTCTTAAAGCATTGACTTCAGCTGAAGTCCCCTCTTTGTAAATCTCCCTAACATTTATGAATGGGTTTTGTTTCCCAATCCTCTCATGTGGTTACCCCTATTGCTTGAACAATTTTATTAACCACATCTTTTCCTTCCCTTCACCTCTATTAATGTGCTTGGAAACAGAGCTTTGTGACCAACCAACCTTTTTAGCAATGACCTTTTGTGTCTTACCCTCCTTGTGCAAGGTGTCAGTGTTCATCTTTTTAACAACTGTTAAGTCAGCAGTCTTCCCCATGGTTAAGTAGCCTACAGAACTAGACTTTAAACTAGACATTTAAAGACCTTTGCAGATTTTGGAGTCTTTTTTTTGTTTTGAGAATTAGATGATTAGAATGTGCATCAGGTGTCTTCAATATTGAACTTTTTCATAATATTCAAATTTTCTGAAATACTACATTTGGGATATTTTATAAATTGTCAGTTATAATCATCAAAAAAAAAACATTGGAAATATATCTGAAATAAACTTTTTCATGATATTCAAATTTTTATTTTAATTTTGAACTCTTTAATCTTATGATGCACATACACTGTGTTAAGAGGCGCAGAAATTACGCAGGAACAGGAATTGCCCCACTCCACAAATTTCATATCTATTTTAACCCGCCATAGACCTGTCCCATCGTTGATTAATTTACGTCCTGCTTACTTGTGCATGTGTGTTTGTTTCTCTGGTGTCTCCTGCAGAAACCCTTCTTATTCATCCCTGCAGCAGGATTGTAACACACTGCCAGTAACACTAAGTCACATGTTACAACAAGATGCTTGTTGATAAAATCATTGAGACTGACAGCTGACAGTAAACCAGAAAGCAGATGTGTGGCCCTTCTATTTGGTACACAATCAAGCAAATTGCAGCTAAGTACAGCTATTGTGCCTTAACTAACATGTTGAAACCCACAATTTGTTTTTTCTTAGCCTGGTGAGTGGGATTTTTTTTTTGTTCTTTACTTCATGGTGCAGTATGGCATCTTAGAAACCAAGAGAAAACCCACAGAGACATAGGGAGAACATGGAAATCAATCAAAAACTCTATATTTTAAATAGTTTATTATGGTATACAGTTTAAACCAGAAGATAACATACATTATAAAAAGACATATTATTAAATGTCTAAACTTAAATCATATTAAATATTTCTGGTTTTCTGTCAGTTAGGAAATTTTTTTATGACTACTCAAGTGCTGGCCGTTAGTATCTACCCCTTACATTCCTGTAGCTCGTGATCGATCTCTGTGGCTTCTAAAGAGTGCACATGTTCATAAGTTCATTGCCAATGGCTCCACTTTCTCCCCTAGTTCCGCTACACTACCGTCACAATAAGTTATCTATCTGAGATGCACCAGCACTTTATAATGCATTTATGCTTATTTATGCTTATTTTTATAGCCATACAATAGTTATTGACAGGTGGATTAATTCAGACGGAGCATCACTGAAGGCCAGGGTGTAAAAGGCCCAGTCTGCCATTGGTTTGGAGGAAATGTAGAAACTTTGTAAGCCTGAGAACACCTTTCCAAATGTGAAGTACATGAGTGGTGGCATCATTTTGTGAAAATACACGAGCAACTGGTGCAGTATTTATGACATCATGAGAAAAGAGCATTATCTGGAAATACATCTAAAATCAGCCATAAATATTGCTGTTGAAAGTAATAAAAGTTATCTAAGTAACCTTTCATTATTCTGAAATTTAAGTAAATTTGGTAATCATATGCCACACAGACTTCAACTGTGCAGAGTGAGTGAAATTAGGGAAACCCGTACTTCTATATTTGCTTATTTTATTTCACTTTCCCTACCTTCTATCATAATCCTGCTGTTTTATTCATTCGATTTGTTCTTCTTTCAGCTAAGATCTAAAAAGCTATAAACTATGTAAGCAAATCAAGACAAACAGAGAAAGACATTCACAGGCAGGAGGAGGGGAATGGTGGATTAAGAGACATTTAAACCTAAAGAGTTTTAGATATGAAATCTTTATATCCTCTGTAAATCTGGATGTTCTGTCTTGAGTGTGTGTGTATGTGTGTGTGTGCATGTGTGTGTGTGTGTGTGTGTGTGTGTGTGTGTGTGTGTGTGTGTGTGTGTGTGCGTGTTAAACATGAGTATCAACCACCCATGAAGGAAAGACATTCCTGTGTGGTCCTCACACAAATCCTGCTCTTAAAAATTTTGCACTAAAAACAAGTCCTTCACATCTCACTTCTGTTCTATCCAGTCAAAAAATATCAAGGTTATCTCTATAGCCACCTCTCTATCTATCTTTTCTCTGTGATGAGAAATCAACTACATACAAGCGCGCTGTAGATTATTATTTTTTTTTTTATTTAATAAAGAGTTTTACATCTAAACAGCATGAATGCCTATTTCTTAGCAGGAATTGTTACAAGCGGTAGAGTTCAATTTACCTACCTACATGCGTCTTCGAAATGTAACTGGAAATCAAAGTATTCAGTGAAAGGAGAGGGGAAAAATAACAAATTGATTTGTTTTTTTTTTTGGGGGGGGGGGGCAAATATTACTTTAATTATTGCAATACCAATAGCAATCCATCCATCCATCCATTATCTTCCGCTTTATTCTCTATTAGGGTCGCGGTGGGGTTCCCCATGCCCATCCAGGAGAGAACGTCTCGGGTGCTGGGCAATCTATCGCTGGGCACACACTCACTCACACAAATATACACTCTATATGGGGCAATTTGGAGAACTCAATTGACTTGATCCATGTTTTTGGACTGTGGGAGGAAACCGGAGAACCCGGAGGAAACCCACGCGGACACGGGGAGAACATGGAAACTCCACCCAGATTGGGATTCGAACCGGGAATTCCTAGTGCTGAGAGGCACACGTGCTAACCACTAAGCCACCGTGTCGCCCTACCAATAGCAAACTAAATGAAAAAGCAGATGTTAGCTATAAAGATTTCGCTGCTGGTATCATGTGTAGTAAGGAAACAAAGGAATTAACAAATAAAACCTCATTTATGATAAAACAGGATAAACAAAGGGTAGATGGTGCTTGTTAACTAGAGAGGTGCATTTTCTAAAGAAAATGCCAGTGTGATTGCAGTTTGGTTGTAGGAGACACAGTGCATATTCATTCATTCATTATCTCCCGCTTTATCCTCTATTAGGGTCGCGGTGGGGTTCCCCATGCCCATCCAGGGGAGAACGTCTCGGGCGCTGGGCAGATAGACCCAGGACAGGGCGCCAATCCATCGCTGGGTACACACTCACTCACACAGACACACTCTATATGGGGCAATTTAAAGAACTCAATTAACTTAATCCATGTTTTTGGACTGTGGGAGGAAACCGGAGAACCCGGAGGAAACCCACGCGGACACGGGGAGAACATGGAAACTCCACCCAGATGGGGATTCGAACCGGGAATCCCTAGCGCTGAGAGGCGAACGTGCTAACCACTAAGCCACCGTGCCGCCCCACAGTGCATATGTACAGTATATCAAAGCAATACAGTGAACGAGGTAAAAAGTAGGCGTGGCCGGGTAATAGGGTGTTTCTGATCACTTTGTGATTTTACAAGACCGAACTGCCTGAGCCATCTCAGACAGACTCAGACAACAAAACCCCAGCTGGGCCTTTTCTAAGACCAGAACGATGCACTGAGTAAATTGTAAATAATCATTTATATGCCACTAGCCTATTTCTAACAGAGAAGTTGAGATTATTAATCTGGCTAGAAATTTTTATATAAGCAGGTGTGTTAGTAGAAACTTGTTTGAAACATAAACAGGGATAGAAAGGACTATTTGGAATAATTCATTCATTCATTCATTATCTCCCGCTTTATCCTCTATTAGGGTCGCAGTGGGGTTCCCCATGCCCATCCAGGGGAGAACGTCTCGGGCGCTGGGCAGATAGACCCAGGACAGGGCGCCAATCCATCGCTGGGAACACACTCACTCACACAGACACACTCTATATGGGGCAATTTAGAGAACTCAATTAACTTGATCCATGTTTTTGGACTGTGGGAGGAAACCGGAGAACCCGGAGGAAACCCACACGGACACGGGGAGAACATGGAAACTCCACCCAGATGGGGATTCGAACCGGGAATCCCTAGCGCTGAGAGGCAAACGTGCTAACCACTAAGCCACCGTGCCGCCTTATTTGGAATAATAATAAAAAAAATAAAATAAATAAATAAAAAACAACAGGGCAGTCTTCCTTCAGAATCTGGACAGAAACTTAGAACTGGGGGACCTTTACATATGGACTAAACCTAAAATGGGGATCTGTATGGCATAACTGGACATTAAACCCAGGTTTGTAGTGAGGAGGTAGCAATAAAGGTTGCACCTCCATGCCATCCAAAACAAGAAACAGTTCATAATGAATAGTTGGTTTGTGGTGTTTATGTGGCTGTTTTTTGGTTGCTCTGTGGTATCTATCTAGATGTTCTGTAGTTGCGTTGTGACCTCAATGTGGTTGTTCTGTAGCGTTTTTATGGTTGTTTTGTGGTTTCTATGTAGTTGTTTTATGGTGTAAATGTGGATATTATGTGGTTACCCTCTGGATGTACTGTAGTTTCGATGGGATTCCTTTGTGGGTACTCCTTCACTGATTCATGGTTTATATGTGGTTGCACTGTGGTTTCTACATTGTCAGAATGCAATATTGTATTACAGTAAATTATGGAAAAATGGCTTGGAATATATATATCCAAAAACTCTAAAATCAGTAACAGGTTAGATGACTATAATGGATGTGATGGTAATGATTGTCAGACTCGCCTACCTCGGATCAAAGCGGCTGCGCATAGGAAGCGCGCTGAAGGGAGCCAGGCACGCAGGTAGCAGAATATCAGGTTTTATTAAAGGTGTAGTGACACCAAAAGCAAAGAGGTACAACCCAACGAGTGACATAATATAAACGACGTGCACTGACGACGGAGAACTCAGGAAATAAATAAAAAAAGACACCCGACCACGTGCACAAAACAAACCAATGACAAGAACGAGTTAATTAACTAAACTAATGACCAACGAACGTTAGTTAACTCAAAAGAACAAACGAAACACAGAACATGTTACAATAATAATAATAATAATAATAATAATAATAATAATAATATTTATATATATATATATATATATATATATATATATATATATATATATATATATATATATATATATATATATATATATATATGTATAGGCTACTTCTCTCAAACTTACCTAAAATTAATCCTGACCCATAGGGCCTAAAGGAATAGTGAGGGTAAGACCAATTACCTGGATTAATCCATTCTCTGTAGAATAAAGGAACGCAAAGAAACCGATTTTATCAATTATGGAAATGGGTAAAAAAAAAAAAAGCGTAAGATAATAAATTAATGAGTGAATATATATAATATACTAGGTTCATGAGGGGGGGGTCCCCATGCCCATCCAGGGAAGAACATTTTGGAAGCTGGGCAGATACACCGAGGACAGGGAGCCAATCTAATGCTGGATTCACTCACTCACACAGACACACACACACACACACACACACACACACACACACACACACACACAAGCAGAGTCTATATGGGGCAATTTAGAGCATTCATTTTACCTTGAATCCATGTTTTTGGACTATGGGAGGAAACCAGAGAACCTGGGGGAGAAAATGAAAACTCCACCCAGATTGAATTCGAACCTGGAATCCCCAGCACTGAAAGGCGAACGTACTAACCACTAAGCCACTATGCTGCGCCCGCCTCATTTATATAACCATTATACAAGGAGCATCAAGTTAATGCAACCTGGGGTAATGGGGACTCCCTGTTAGCAGAGTAGAGTGTGAGCAAGCTACAAATCAATACGACTTTGCTGTCTTTAGTCTAAGAACTATTTTTATGATGCAAGAACTGTGATTTTTTTTTTTTGTCCTGTGCACTCTTCTGAATATATATTTAAGTCACTCTGTTGGTGTGCTGCCTTATTACTTCAGAATTTTTGACTGCTCACCCTACACTGTTTTTTCCTTAACTACTGACTTTTGTTCTCCTATTTGTAAGTCACTTTGGATGAAAGCATCTGCTAAATGACTAAATGTAATGTACACTATGCATAGTGCCCCCCATCCACAGCTCTAATAGAGGATTAAGCCCTCAAGATAATGAGATATTTACTCTGCTTAGTATTTAAAGGTGCAACTATTTTTTTTCCAAAAATAATCAATATTATGCACACTCTGAATAAAGATATAGAACATACATCAGAAAGGCATGTCAAAATTCACAAAGGCAACAATGCATAGAGAGCATATTCCCAGCAAAAGCAGGCTGAGGATAATGAAGGTGTGGCAATTAGGTCAGTCAGTTCCTTACCAGATGAGTTGCTAGTCACTTTGTTGACAGAGAGAAATGACTGGGAAAAATAACGAGAGAACCAGAAACTGCATATAAAAGTGTGTAAGAACTATAGATCTCTTGCAGATATAAACAGACAGAAAGGGGAGTGGAACAAAACCAAATATCTAAAACCTATTGTACACAGAACAGGATCTGTGAAAGCCAATGATAAGTTACCTGCAAAAGAGAAGAAGATGGTTGCATGTTCCAAATTCTCCCTCGGTGGCGGTGACATGCTCATCCAGAACAAAGTTTTCTCAATCTTCTAATTATTACATCTTAATTCAGGATGAAGACAGGCCAGTAAGAAGGGACATAATAAATGTATGGATCACCCAGATTGAGGACAATTGCCTGCTTCATTTAAAGAATTCTTTAGTAAAGGTCAAAAGGACACTGCAAGATGTTAATCCATCTGGCAATGTTTAGAAACAGATCTCAACAGGTGCAGCCTTCTCTGAGGTGAAATAGGGTGGCCTTTAGTGTACTGAAGAACCAGTTATAAGAGTGTGATTCCTTGCCCTGCACTGCCATGACCCAGTTGCTTTATCGTTTCCTGAGATAGGAAATGTTGCTGGTGTCATTAGTAGAGGGGTAGCTTAAAAATATAATAAACACTGTAAAAGAAAGGACTTACAAATCTGTAAGTTGCCATCATTACTCTTGGGTTTCACATATGGGCAGGTATATCAGCAGGAAAACAAGAAAAGACAGTTCTGAATATTGCAGGAGTAACCTGAATAAGATGTGCCAAACATTTCTCTAGATATGTTTGGTGCTGAAGGAGAGTCCACACCATTACTGAGATCTCCTGCAGCTCACCATGCCATTTACTCATGCGGGTTTCTTGCTCTTGGAAAGCTAATTGAAACCAAAAAAATGAAGTTAGTGAAAAATCACTACGATACCAATGATTTGATAAAAGAAGGTGGATTTTGAGCAAGAGCCAGCCAATGGAAATTTATTAAGACATAGAAACTAGGTCAGTCAATGCTCCAATGAAAAAATGCCTCTGAAAAAGAAATGAGACAGCTAGAAACAAACAAACAAGAACAGAGCAAAACAAAAGCAGCACTGAAGTACTAAGAGAAAAGAGGAGATTTAAATGCTAATAATATAATAATCTAAAGAATATAAACAGCCAAAGCTAATTATTCTTGAGATCAGGATCTATGAGGGCCAGTAAAAAAGTGCTAAGTGCAGGTAAAGTGATTTATTGCTATCATTATTAATTCCTATTCTTAAGTAAATATGTGAATTTGTACCTAAAACCTATAATCATGATGGTTCTTAATTATGATTCCATTAGATGAGGTCACTCTATTGTCACCAAACCATTTTTAGCACCTTAATGTTGTTGGACTAAAAATAGCCACCAGCATTGCAGAATCCTGCAAGCAATAGTGAAGGATTAAAGGATAACTAACAAACTCACAACAGATGAGCAACTGTCTCTAATTTAACATCTACAAGTTAAGGCAATAAGAAGGATGTTTCTTATACATTGCACAATAAATACTTTAGCATCAATCAGAAGCATTTCACACCTAAAAAATATATAACAACATCTTATTATGCAGAAATGGACAATGAATATTGATTAGAGATAATTAAAACACTTTACGCAGCTCTGTCTGATGAATGTGTGCACCCTTTATAAGCTGCAGAGATCAATAACGAGCTACTGAAACCACTATTTGTGTATAAATAATAAACTTAAAATAATATGTAAATAAAGCCTGAGTCTGTAAAATCCTAATTTGTACCCACCCCATTAAACTCGTGTATCCACACATGAAAATCACCATCAATAGCTTCATAAAATTGCAATATTATTTAGGAAAGGCGGTACAGTGGCTTAGTGGTTAGCAGGTTCACCTCTTAGCACTAAGGATTACCAATCTGGAGTTTCCATGTTCTCCCCATGTCCACATGGGTTTCCTCTGGGTTCTCCGGTTTCCTTCCACAGTCCAAAAACAAAAATCAAGGTAAATTGTATGTTCCGAATTTCCCCATATAGAGTGTGTTTGGGTGTGTGTCTGTGCCCAGCACCGGAAAAGCTTTCCCCAGGATGGGCATGGGGAACCCCCCCCCCTTCCCCCGTGACCCTAGTAGAGGATTAAGCAGAAGATAATGGATGGATGTATAGATTTTTTAGGAAGTCTTAACTAGTGCCACCAAGCAGTGAGATATACAATAGGACTAACTTTTAAACAGTAAAGTATTGATGAGTGTCGTGTAACCCTGGATGATCCAGATGAATGAAGTAGTGGATGGTTGGTAGATCATGTCCCAGCAATTCTGCGACAGCAAGGAGGTGTCGGTGTCAGAGGTTTCTTTGAAAATGACCTTGGCATCACTTCAGAAGCAAATCATCATTCTGCATGACTATGCACCATCTCGTGCTTCAAAGAATACCTCTGTGGCATTGGCTGCAATAGGCATAAAAGGAGAGACACTTATGGTGTGTCCACCATCTTCTCATTACCTCAACTCTATACAAAACCTTTGGCGTATCATCAAGCAAAAGATATGCAGTTCACATCGTAACATCACAATTTTGACACCCTGCAAAGAAATTTAAGCTCTTGTTCAAAGTTCAATGGATGGTAGAATTTTAATGGTGATATCATAGACGTCCATGTTAACATGTAACTTGCCCTGTTAGAATGTTTTTGACTGAAATAGCTTTGGATTTCAGTGAATGCAACCTCTTAATTCTGCAAATTCTACAAATTACCATTTTAAATTCTTAGATTTTTTTAAATTTAAATTTAGATTTTTTTCAATAAAATGTAATTTATACGGCAAGGGTTTAGCATAATCAGAGAAAATATAATTTGCGTAATTATTTGGTGTATGTATAAGAAATAGACAATTTGTGTACAAGCATGTATGTGCACCTTTAAAGATTGTTGGTGAGTGTAATTTAATACAGCAGTGTTTTTACTGCACTTTTGTCAACCCTGCTAGATACTGGGTTTAAAAAGTTTTACAATTCATTGTTCTTTTAACAGTAGAATAAAATTTCAAATTGAAGCCATTGCTTCAGATTAATATGTTCATGCTACACACTGTGCTATAACAGTTGCTTATTTGGTAACTTGATTGCAATTTGCCCTAATGCTCATAACATAGTCGTCATATTAGGCAGATATTTCACTCAAATGAAGGTGTGTGTGCTCTTGCAAGGCCATCAGTCCTGACAATGTGCCATCCAATCAGTCAACTGCAGCTCAGCTGCGCCTGCAAATAGGCCTGTCACTCTCCCCGTCAGCATACTAACGGATGGGCCACTGTTAACAGAGGAGGCGGTGTAGGGGCAGGAGGTCTGGCAGGATCAGGTGCATCTTACACAAACACACACACACACACACACACACACACACACACACACACACACACACACACACACACACACACACACACACACACACACACACACACACACACACACTATTCCATTCCCATCAAATCCTTTTGAAATTCAGATTCACATAAATCTGTTCTAGCTGTGTGTGTGTGTGTGTGTGTGTGTGTGTGTGTGTGTGTGTGTGTGTGTGTGTGTGATATGGCACAAGCCTTGTGGCAGTTGTAAATAAAAGAAGTCCATTTAAATAAGAGATAAGGCATTAGAGCTATTTACACTGAGCCACATGCTCTATCCATCACACACACACACACACACACACACACACACACACACACACACACACACACACACACACATGCCATTGCACACTTATTGATGGTTCTTTCTTACAGTAAGGCTACAATAGGCTTTTATACCTGACAGAACCATCTGTTTCTGAGTGTGTGTCTGTTTGTGTGTACGTGTGATAGAGGTTGTGAGTGAGATGATGATGCATTTTCTTGTCAGGAAAACAATCAGTGAGGCTAGTCGTTACAGAGATGGGATCACCATGCATGCCGTGCCAGTAAATAACATCCTGATAGGTGCACAGTTGTCAGAGAGACAAATGCAGGTATTTTAATTAGGCTAATAAAAAGGAGGATAGGGGTGAGAGCACTGAATAGCTGTTACTTACTGCACAAACATCTCACACACAGACAAACAAATGCAAATTTGTTTTTATGCATTGTGGGTACTTATGTATGCAGACTTTCATTCATTTCATAGAGACTTACACAAACTTTAACCATTTTAATTCTAAGATGTTATGTATTTGGCTAAAATCGATTTTGGAATTAAAAAAATGGCACCTATTTGCATTTTACCTACGATGGCTAAAAAAACAAAACACAGTTTACAATAAATAATTCTATTATTACAATTATTATCTGTTGGTGATGACCATTCTTCCATCAGATTTGTTTACCAAAATCCTATGCATTGTTTATTACAAATGTGAAATGAAACCACTTTAGAGCCACATCTTCATTAACTCCCACTGGGTTCCTGATTGGCAGAATCCATGTGTAACAAGACTGGGTAATTTATAAAAGTGCATGACTGTCCCCTTTGGCATCAAATAGACCAAAATAAAGAGTCTAATTAAGAGAAATTTACAAAGCCTTAATTAATAATAGGAATAGATACACAGCCCTAGGTGGTATTTGAACTGGGGTCACAGGGTACCATGCTACCCACTACACCAACATAGTAGGGCAATTATGGCCAACAGAGCAAATTCATATGGTGAGCATATGACTAACACACATATTGATGAAAGGGATGTACTTAGATTTTGCTTTAGAATTTGCTCTGAATAGTATGTGTGCATGGTCCTGCATTAGACTAAAGAACACTTTGGCTACAATTTGGCTTTTCTAACTGTTAAAATAAACTTTCTATGTCCATAACTGCACACAGAATCCATGTGATGGAAAGTAAATTTTTAGAAGGAGGACATGTGGCTTTGTGAGGTAGTCTGTATTTTCTCCAAATTTTGTAACCGCCCCACCCACATGATCTTTGTGCTACAAACTACCAACTGCACATGCACCCCTATAGGCAGTAGCTAAATTGTCTACCATTTGCCCTGAAAACTATGGTGGTCATGTTAACTGTAACTTCAACTCCCAGGCAGATATTTATAAAAAACAAATTATTGTTTATAGGTAAAATTATGCTATTGGACTTGAGTAAATTTAAATCCTATATATCTGCTATAGTCTGGAATTGTTACTCAGCAAGAACTACTAGCCATAGAACTGATGATTATTAATTTATTCATTTCTTCTTAATTCTTCTTAATGCTCTACTAGGGTCGCACTGGGATTCCCCATGTCCATCAAGGGAAGAACGTTTTGGACACTGGGCAGAAACACCAAGAACAGGGCGCCAATTTTTCGCTGGGAACACTCACAAAGACAAACACATAAACACACTCTATACAGACCAAATTAGAGCATTCAATTTACCTTGAATCCATGTTTTTGGGATTCCCCATGTCCATCAAGGGAAGAAACTTTTGGACACGGACAAAGGGAGAACATGGAAACTCCACAGACCAAATAAATTCAATTTACCTTGGATTGTTCGAACCTGGATCCCCAGCGCTGAGAGGTCAACATGCTAACCACTTAGCCACCATGCCACCCCAGGATGGATGATTAGCATGGCTTATTAGAAATTAGAACTTGAACTTGAAATGGAAATATAATGGTTAAAAGACGTAATAACTTTTTTTTACTTTCTATCCTAAAAAATTACTTTACAAAGGAGGAAGCACACATATAGGGCAAGCTCATCTGATCCTACTTCACTAAAAACCAAAATTGCTGGTTACGAAATAAAAGTCTAAACACAACAACATATCAATTCAGCCCAAATTCAGCTGCAAATGGCAAAACCACACCCACTGATCTTAATTCAGTTTGGGGTTTTCACTACTGCATATCAGGCACTGACCCTGGTATGCGCGTGCGGTTGGTCAGAAACAACTTCTTTTTACAGTAACACCACAACCACCACCACAGCTATCAGCACTGTTGCTTTTTTTACTCACTTCTTAAATGAACATTCATGGTTATACAGAGACTATACTAAGGTTTACTGATGAAAGTTGTCTGGTGAAAAAAGTGCACAGGACTCAGCTATTGCTGCCAACCTTTGGGGATATTAATATAGCATAATGTTTATGGAGAGTGGAATGGTATTTAATCTATGTGGGTGTAATTAGATTTTTAAATGTGTAAAACAATCTGTAACTGTACGTTGAGATTTGTGAATGTGTATTCAGAATCATGTGTGGGTAATCTGATTTTTAAATGCGTAATACGATTTGTAGGTGTCGAGTTTTGCACATGTAGACTAATATGTAAATGAATATAAAATCACTGCCTGTGCAGATTACTATTTAGATGCATACATTCAATAATTGTTCAAAAAGTCTACATCTGTTTTTCAATTGTCGGTCATTAAATATCACATGTTTAAGTTTATTTATTCATATAGCATTTTTTACAATAGTTCATTGTCTCAAAGCTGCTTTACAGTGATTTAAACCTGAAACCCCAAAGAGCAAGCCAAAATGACAGTGGCAAGAAAAATCTTCCTCATGTTGATTTTAAGGAGGAAACCTTAGTGGTTACTCATCCTCCTTGAGTGGCAATAGGTATGAAAAAAAAAATTAAAAAACGATTCAGTTTGATGAAAATCCCTTAATGGAATTTGCTGTAACATCCTAACAGGATTCATTCATTCATTCATTTATTATTTTCCACTTAATCCCATACTAGGGTTGCACGAGGGGGTTTTCCATGTGCATATAGGGAAGGACCCCAGAGCTGATCGGCGAACATGACAACCACTCCACCACCATACCACTCCCGAGCAGGACTATACTTTATTAATAGCAGTGCCTATGTAGTATACGTTCATGGGTTAATATGGCTGTGCAGTTTAAAATGTGTTAATATTAGGTCTTCTTACATACATAAGACCATAAGAATTAATGGGGGACCCAAAAGTTGCCTAGCACTAAGTATGTATATATTACATATATTCTTACAGATTTACTACACATTTAATAATGTTTACACATATAATTAATTAATTTAATTAAACAAAAAGATTTTGGGTTTAAACCCCAGGTCCACTAAAGCTACCAATGTGGGTCCTTGAGCAAGGCGCTACACCTTCATTGCTCCAGAGATGCTGTGGTCAACTCTGTACTTGCTTTGTAAGTCGCTTTGGATAAAGCTGTCCGCTAAAGGACAAAATATGAATGTAAATGCAAATGATGGGGATTTCGACCTTGGATCCCTAGCACTGAGATTCAGCTGTGACTTCATGCCTCCCAAGTACATTATATGTTCAAACATTATATGTTTATATGAGGTGTGATTATTAAGGTCTAAAGAATCAATCTAAGTAGAATCTTCTTCTTAATCCTCTACTTGGGTCACGTCTACCAATCTAGTGCTGGGAACACACTCACACACACACACACACAGACAAGCTCTATAACTATCTGTGGCAATTTAGAGCATTCAATTTACCTTGAATCCATGTTTTTGTACTGTGGGAGAAAAATAAAGAAATACAAAACAAGAATAATAATTCTTACTGGTTGGTAAATTGTTCAGAGGTCCTCACTGAGAAAAGATGACAAAGAATCCTAAGTAGATAACATTTAAAAAGAAAACAAAACAAGTTATCCAATCTCTGTCTTCAACCAAATCTCAACATGAAAGATTCAGACTTTAATAATGGGTGTGACAGGTCCAAATTCTGTCCTTAAAACAGTATCAAACAGTTTAAGTAAAGTACTATACTTGTTTATAAAACAAGGAATCAGTTTAAATACTGTATGAAGTGGATTCTGTGGATATCAGTCAAAGCATTTGACAGTCCTGACAGTAAAGCAGTGGTTGGAAGACTATATTTAAGCATCAGACTATCCTTTGTGACAGAGTGGTTCACAGAAACACTTGGCCATGTCTGTTCAGTGAAAGGCCAGATTAGTGCATTCCTTACTTCTTCAGCAAAAAAAAACCCTCTACTGGCATTTGACATCCTCCAGCACTGGAAACGGATAAAGAGGGAGCAAGAATTTAGCTCCTCAGTTTTTCTCATCAGTTTGTTAATTAAGGAAACCTCTTCTGATCTTCCATCACCCTGAACATTGGCATTCCACAAGGCTGTGTTTTGAGCCTGATCCTGCACTCCCTCTTAATCCATGACCAAGTGCTTGGTTATGGTTCCAACTCCATAGTCAGGTTTGCAGATGACACCTCGGTGATAGGCCTGATCACAGACTGATAAAACATCCCAGGACAACATCCTGGCACTCAACACACAGAAAA
This sequence comes from Corydoras sp. C115, assembly GCA_019802505.1. Taxonomy (NCBI): domain Eukaryota; kingdom Metazoa; phylum Chordata; class Actinopteri; order Siluriformes; family Callichthyidae; genus Corydoras; species Corydoras sp. C115. The sequence continues at coordinate 492,869 of JAFMOC010000084.1, read as the reverse complement.
CAAAAGAAATCATCGTGGACTTCAGGAGGACAAGAAGCCAAGCTCAAACCACCATCTACATCAGTGGAGCTGCAGTGGATCAAGTGTCCAGCTTCAAGTTTCTTGGTGTTGATCGCCAGTGATCTCACCTGGTCTTTGAACATCTCCATCCTCATCAAAAAGGCGTGGTAGCGAGAAAGAAAGTTCACATGTCTCCTAGGATCCTGGTGAACTTATATCGCTGTACCATTGAAATCATGCTCATCAATTGCATTTTGGTATGGTACAGCAGTTGCTGCACTGCAGATCACAAAGCACTCCAGTGACTGGTAAAAATGGCCTAGGCACCCAGTACGCACCAGTAAGGACATTTATCTCATTTCCTCCTGGGCAGGGTAACAAACTTTATCAAGGATGTTACCCATCCAAATCATGGAATTGTTATCCTCCATACATCAGGTAGGTGTTACAGGAGCACCCCCTGTCCAGTGATCTTAATTAAAGCTGCACAGTATACAGCTACACAGTAAGTTCAAGTTCAAGTTATTTATTTATATGGGGCTTTTTGCAACAGTACATTGTCACAAAGCAGCTTTACAGAATGAAAAGCCTTTAAACCCCCAAAGAGCGATCCGAAGCAACAGTGGCAAGAAAAAACTCCCTGTTATGTTGTTATTTAAGGAAGAAACCTTGGGAGGACCAAGACTCAGTGGGGAACTCATCCTCCTTGTTGCCAGGCAGCAACAACAATGTAGGACAGCCATGTACAGATATTAAACAAATGAAAAAACTAACAACTGGAAAACTACATGTGAGTTCATTAGGGGGTGTCCAACGTTCTCCCCTGGATGGGCATGGGGAACCCCACTGCGACAATTATATATATATATATAATTATTATATTATTATATATATATATTATTGGTGGAACAGTGGTTTAGTGGTTAGCATGTTCGCCTCTCAGCGCTGGGGAGCCAATTTCAAATCTTGATCCGGGTTGAGTTTCTATGGGTCCACGTGGGTATCCTCCGGGTTCTCCAGTTTCCTTCTCCAGTTTCCTCTCATAGTTTAAAACCATGGATTTAAGGTAAATTGAGTGCTCTAAATTGCCCCATATAAAGTGTGTGTGTGTGTGTCGCTGTGAGTGAGTGTGCCCAGCGATGGATTGTCGCCCTGTCCTAGGTAAATTTTCCTAGGTGCCCAAAACATTTTCCCCTGGATGGGCAGGGGGAAGCCCCCACCCACCCATGACCTTAATTGAGGATTAAGTGGAAGATAATGAATGAATGATACAGTGGTGGCTGGTGCTAAAAAAAAAATGCAAATGAAAAGTTTACATCATCAAAAATAGCTTTATTTAAACATGAATTTTGCCATTCTTTCCTTCTGGCCTGCAAATTTCTCAATAAAATGCCTGTTAAAGTCATCTTTGTGACTAGTGTTTTCTCTAAAGACAACATGGCCAATGGTTTCAGCCTGTCCTAAGTCATTGAGTTTTCATCACTTGCCTGCTGCTGTATTTGTAAATTGGGACGATCCTGTCCAAGCTCCTTTATCCTCTTTTTTTTATTAAAAGCATTTTTTTGTTGTAAAGACAAAACAGAATTTTCTTTAATTTTGATGCTACTCCAGTATGTAAAGGTTAAGGGTGAGTTGAACTAATGAACCGCACCTGAGTTAATGAGTCGATTCGGAAATTGTCCAATCACACGATGCCTAAATAAAATTAACCAGTAGTAGCACACTCCCAATAATGACGCACTAGAATGGGTGTGTCTGGGACGCTGTGCCCGATGGAAAATCCTAAAATAATATAATAATATTGATATCCCCTATGGACCAGCCGCCACTGGAACGATATACTTATATATACATTCATTCATTATATACATTTGCCAACTAAATTTCATTGGCTCTTCATATTTCATTACCTGGACTCTGCATGATGACATTAAAGTTAAATCCAATCTAATCTAATAGTGGCCTCTGTGGAACCCGTTCACTGTGTTGATGATATGAACCTGTTGGAGTGTCAGACTGATTGGATGGTGATGGAAGGAACAGTAGCGAAAAACATGGTAAAGTACATAGAAATAGTATATTGAAGTATTAGAAGCCCATCTGAAGTGTGTTATGTACTCAGTTTTGTTTGTATTACTTAAAAGACAACTCTGGAAAATGTGGCTCCAGTCCAAATTAAACCATTCTACCCCTGCTGTGCTACCTAAGACACCCTAAGACAAATGAATGAGTGTGTGTGAATGTAAGTGTGTGTATGTGTGTGTATGTGTGTGTGTGTGTGTGTGTGTGTGTGTGTGTGTGTGTGTGTGTGTGTGTGTGTGTGTGTGTGTCATGCCACAGTGCTGCTAAGCGCTGATAACAGAACCAGGCTTTAAGGTTCAGAAAACTGTGTGTGTGTGTGTGTCTATCACTTGAAGTTTGTTTATGTTTTAAAAAGTTGAGATTAATGTCATGCTGTGTAAATTGTCAGGAAAGAAACAGCACATCTTAGACCTTGCTTAGACTTTTAAAAATGCATGTCAGACTATCATAAGAACAAGTCACTTGCATTAAAAAATAAATAAATAAAGAAAAATACGTGAGCTCCATGACACATTGCGATCTGATAGCTCAAATCATTTGCCAAGGTGATTTGTAACATATTTTGGCACTGGTGTAAACAATATGTCTCAATGTTCACATTAGATCCAATTCATCTAAAGAATTTGAAAACCAATTTTGAACAGGACTTCATGTGTGTTTCTTCTATTAATCTTACAATATTAGAACATTAGAACAATATTAGAATCTTTCTTCATTTAAAAATAGATATCATAAACATTATCCTTTATTTTCATATTGTTGGTACGTATATCCTTGCATTAGCCAAGTGTAAAAATATATGCATAATTTTAAAAAGATTATATTAAAATGTGCATTATATGAAATAGAATGGGGTAGCACAGTGGCTTAGTGGATAGTGGAATCCCAATCTGGGTGGAATTTCCATGTTCTTCCTGTGTCTGAATGGATCTCCGAGTGGATTTCCCTCAGGTTCTCCGGTTTCCTCCCAAAGTCCAAAAACATGGATTCAAGGATTCAATGAAATGCTCTAAATTGCCCCATATAGTGTGTGTTTGTGTGTCTGTGTGAGTGAATTTGCCCAGTGAAAAATTTGTGCCCTGTCCTGAATGTATTTGCCCAGCTCCTGAAATGTTCTTCACTGGATGGGCATGAGGAACCCCCCACAACCTTAGTAGAGGATTAAACGGAAGAGGATTTAAATCTACTGGTAATGCTGACAGGCCTGTTTACACTTATAGTGTCTGGTACTGTATTTGCAACATCAACAGATGTTTTTTTTTTTTTTTTTTTTTTTTTTTTTTTTTTTTTTTTTTTTTCGTGTTTTAAGATTCCTAGTTTTCTCCCACCTCTAAGAACATGCCCATAAGTAAATAAGAGACACAAAATTTTTGTAGCTATTGAAGCAATCATTGCACTTGCACTGGGTAAATAGGAGGGTGGTGTCAATAAGAACAACTGGTTTAACACTAAGACAAGAGGATGCTAAACAAGCTAGCAGCAGCTCCCATAGACAATGAATCCCAACCCATGTATGAGACACAAGCAGCACTGGGCAGCACTGGGCAGCACCTTCAGTGACAGGCCGTGCCATCCGAAGTATTTGAAAGAATGTTACTGCAGGTCTTTAATTCCTGCTGCAGTAAGACTGTTCAATCAGCACTGCTCTCAGTAACCACTCACTGCCAAACTGACAATAACACTGTGCAATATATTATTCATTCATTCATTTATATTCATTCATTATCTCCCGCTTTATCCTCTATTAGGGTCGCTTTGGGGTTCCCCATGCCCATCCAGGGGAGAACGTCTCGGGCGCTGGGCAGATACACCCAGGACAGGGCGCCAATTCATCGCTGGGTACACACTCACACACTCTATATGGGGCAATTTAGAGAACTCAATTAACTTGATCCATGTTTTTGGACTGTGGGAGCAAAACCGGAGAACCCGGAGAAACCCACGCGGACACGTGGAGAACATGGAAACTCCACCCAGATGGGGATTCGAACCAGGAATCCCTAGCGCTGAGAGGCGAACGTGCTAACCACTAAGCCACCGTGCCGCCCCACTATATAAATATGTGCAATAAATATGTGCAATTATCTGTGCAGTTATATGTGCAATACACTTTTGCTGGACAATCTGTTGTTTTCTGCAATTAACAAACTTCATTTAATCATATGTGCAATATTTTATTGCTGTGAAATGTTTTATTTTTATATCGTCTCCCCTATGTATTTCATGCCATGTGTAATTGAGTAGTTTTTATTTTATTTGATTTTGTATATACTGATCTCTATTTCTATTACACTTTTTTAAAGTACTTCTTTGAATAGATACATAAAATGTATCTTTAACTTTCCAAACTACTGTTACTTATGCTGCTGAGAAATGTGAATTTCCCCTATTGTGGGACCAATAAAAGAGTAACTTAACTTAACGTAACTTAACTTAACTTAACTTACCTTACTTTCCGTGTATCATTTCCACTTGCGGTCCATGCTTTGCCTCTAAATTAAGCTACACTTAGCATGGCATGCTTAAAAGTGTTTACAGCTAAGATGCAACTCACAACTCAGCTTGGGTTAAAGTTTGTCTCATTTTAGTTTAGTCTTTTTTTTTGTCTGTACCATATTCTGAGTGGCAAAGCGTTTAACATCGTGGCCTGTACCTAACGGTTCACGAAAAATACAGCGTTCCATTACACCACTAGTCTATAGTGAACAGTATACAGTTTTGGACATTGTAACCAAATGAATGAGTAAAAAAATGAAAAAAAATAATTTGTCATAGTGGGGTCATAAAGAGTTCATAAGCTCCGTTTAGCTCAGTTCATTATGTGAATATATGGAAAAGAAGCCTACTGGAGGTTAAGAGTCTAATGTGTTCAGTAATCTGGTGCGTGTGCCATTGTTCTTCATTCTCACTCTGTAAATACTATAAACCCTCTCCTCAGTATTCAGGTGACTTTTGACATCTCACTCCATGTAAGCAGGCGTTTATCACTATGATGAGCAGAGGTCATAGATAAACCATGAATGTGCAAGTACAGACACACAAGCTGGTATTCTATTATCTATATCCATCAGCAGTCCTTCAATAAGCTGATCACAGAGGAAGAAATGGCTCTCTGTTTAACATTTCTGTTCTTTTTTTCACTTCTTTACCTCTTTTTATTCTTTGTTTGGGTTATGTAGACAAGACATCAATCTAGAGGAGGATGGAGACAGAAACCCAGCATGATACTTACTCTGTATAAAAAAAAGAAAGTGAGTGCCTAATAATACATTTACGACTGACAGGTCCATATACTCCCTGTTCGACTAAAACATGTGCACAGACACACAGACACACACACACACACACACACACACACACACACACACACCTGACATTTTCAAAGGAAAGTAGCATTAACACCACCCTTGTATTTTGATAATTGCAATTTAATTAATGTTCTTTCATTACATTTAATACAAATGTGTGTTTATTTTAGCATAATAAACCATTACTCAAGCATATTCACTTTAAAGAGTTTTAAGGCATCAACTTAAGTTTATAATAATAATTATAAAGGCAGATGAGGGAAGTTTTTATAGCAAGCTGTTGATGTTTATTTTGCTAATAGTAATTAGTTTTAAAGCATCTAAAACCCCAAAGTAAAAAAAAAGTATTTTAAAAGAAAATATGCACATGAATCTGCAATCAATTGTGTAAAGTTTTTTTTTTTTTTGGCCTGCTTTCACTTTTATGCCTACATGCATGTATCTTTATTTATTATTGATTCCCTTCAATCAATCTTTTTATATTGTAAGCACTTTGAGATTTGCTACAATTAAAAAGTCTGTTACAGATCTATTGTGTTTATTATTAAATCTAATTATTATTATTATTATTATTATTATTATTATTATTATTATTATTAATAATAATAATAATAATAATAATAATAATATTCATTCTTTTATTAATCCATTATCTTTCGCTTAATCCTGGTTGTACATCCAGGGGACAGCGTCTCGTGCACTGGACAGAGACACCCAGAACAGTGTGCCAATCTATCAGTCACACAGTCACACATACACACTATATGGGGCAATTTAGAGTGTTCAATTTTTGGACTGTGGAAGGAGTCCAAATTCAGTCCAAATTCAGTCCAAAATTAAAATAAATTTTTTTTTTATTATTATTATTATTATTATTATTATTATTATTATTATTATTATCCATCCATCTATTATCTTCCGCTTTATCCTATATTAGGGTCGCGGTGGGGTTCCCCATGCCCATCCAGGGGAGAGCGTTTCGGGCGCTGGGCAGATACACCTAAGACAGGGCACCAATCTATCACTGGGCACACACTCACTCACACACACATACTGTACACACTCTATATGGGGGAATTTGGAGAACTCAATTAACTTGATCCATGTTTTTGGACTGTGGGAGGAAACCGGACAACCCGGAGGAAACCCACGTGGACACGGGGAGAACATGGAAACTCCACCCAGATGGGGATTCGAGAAACCCTAGCGCTGAGAGGCAAACGTGCTAACCACTAAGCCACCGTGCCGCCCCTATTATTATTATTATTATTATTATTATTGTTATTATTATTATTATTATTATTATTATTATTATTATTATTATTATTATTATTATTGTCAGGCATTTATACCACTCTGCATCATAATGTTGTGTTATGGTTTACCTTAATAATACCAATATTTAGTTTTAAAATACAGTAGTATTTTAACTTAAATAAAAAAATGAATTAATATTAAACAATAATTAATTTAACTGTAGTGAGTGTCATTTAAGAACGTTACCATTTTGAATGTTACTTTGTTTCCCGTGACTATTAAGAATGTCACAGTATTAAATGACAGCGTAACGAGAAAAAAAAATTCCAATGTTAAGACATTAAGACAGCTGAAAGGACTTCATGAGACAATATTAAATGCTGAACTGTACTTATAGTCACTGCATTAAATGAATGCAGTTGAATGGGACTACTTAGGGTGAGGGTTCTAAATGTGATTGTTCTGAGTGTTATTGTGTCCTCCACTTTTAGAATTTCAGGGACATGCATGTATATGTTTATTATCAGTCTTTTTTGACTTGTAATGATTGCATAACACTATTAAGTGTCTGTTTAACACTGTAGTTCCCTTTTCAATACTTTCATCCCCCATTCTCTTTTTGTTACCCACTCGCATGCATGCAAACTCACACACAGACATCTTGGCACTTGTTGCTAACATAACTTTGTGGTCAAAAACAAAGAAGGAATGAAAGAGGCTCTGTGTGTGTGTGTGTGTGTGTGTGTGTGTGTGTGTGTGTGTGTGTGTGTGTGTACTTCAGAGCCATTTTTTCTCTCCTTGTACTTCATGATGGGGACTCATTAATCAAAGACCTGACAAACACACAGAAAATTGCCTACACACAGATACACATAAACATGAAAGCGAGAAAGCCAATAAAGTGTGATCTTAAAGCAATGTACTTATCCATCCATCCATCCATTATCTTCTGCTTTATCCTCTACTGGGGTCACGCGGTGGTTCCCCGTGCTCATCCAGGGGAGAACATTTCGGGCGCTAGGCAGATAAACCCAGGACAGGGTGCCAATCTATCGCTAGGCAGACACTCACTCACACAGACACACACACACAAACACAATTTACTGTATATGGGGTAATTTGGAGAATTCAGTTGACCTTGAACCATGTTTTTGGACTGTGGGAGGAAACCAGAGAACACTGACACTACGAAAACATGGAAACTCCACACAGATTGGGATTCGAACCGGGAATCCCTAGTGCTGAGAGGTGAATGTTCTAACCACTAAGCCACTTGCTTAATTTGCTGCATTGTCTATATTCATCACTGCTAAATAAAGTGTTTATGGTGGTTCTTAAGTTCGTTAATGCTCGTTAGCTAAAATGATTCTCAGGCCATAATTACAACTTTTTAAGGGAGCGCCAAGAAATATCATGCATCAGACACATTACAGTCTAATATTACAATTTTGAATCTCAGGTATATTGTTGATACTAGCTAACTAAGTGCTGCATCCATTACAATCAAGTGGAGTAACAGATCAAATAAGGTTCCTTGTATGTTCTAACATAACCCGGTTTATTACACAAGTTTAAATTGAATCCAATTTGTACTGTAACCAACTAATGTATTCAGCAGCCTATAATTTCAATTTTATTTGCAATAAATGTATGTAAATAAACAAGGGATTACTGCTATCCATCTGCTGCTCTATTGTGCAAGCAAGAAAATATACTTTGAATTAGTAAAAAGATTCAATTCAATGGAACTGTACTGTGTGTACATTGTGTATCCATATAAGGGGGTTGTGTATATGCTAAGGGTGCAAAGGTGCACAGTATTTGCCACGAACTGTTCGATACGGTTCGAAACGTGCTCATTTTCTTTCAATAGCTTACCCTGCCAGAAATGGCTACCCGCAAACAGAATTGTTGATTGGATTCCCAAACCCGATAGGTCAGTCTGTTTCTGTGTGGACTTTAGATAAATCAGCAAAGTGCCCCATGCCTCATGTCTGCTTGGTCAGTAAGATGCAAACCTATTTGACGCTGGATTTAATATATGAATACTGGCAGATTTCAATAATGTTAATGCCCTATAAAAAGTGCCCTTTTCCATTGGAACAATTTCTTTGAGGTGTTCAGTGCACCTGCAACATTCCAGCATCTGATGGACAAAATTATTTACACTCACTAATAGAACATTAAAACTCCACCCAGATTTGGACCTGGATCTCCAGCGCTGATTCAAGTGTGCCAAACACTATGCCACCGTGCGCTGCTTCATATGATTCTAAGATAAGATGAAATAAGCCTCTATCAGTTCACCATTTCCGATCAGTGAATTACAGAAGAGTTTTTTCCTACCTTTTTTTGTATTTTTCTCTCCTTTTAAAATTATTTTGAATTTTTTTGCCCTCTTTTTTTTGTTCCCTCTATTTGCACTACCATATGTACATGATGTCATTTAGTATTCTAGAGTTGCATTCAGCATTGGCTGTCTCACTCTGTCTGTGCTTAATTACACTGGCATGTTTTGAAACTGGCTAAATGAATCCCTGACTTCTCTTTGTTTCTAACCTCAAAATTTTACAGCGTGAGATACCAGTGTGTCTGTGTGTGAGAGTGTGTGTGTGCGCACACCACAGAGGCCTTGCCAAACTCTGCATGTGCATTATGTGTGGGTGTAGGAGTGTGTATGTGCGTGGTGAAGTGCTCCTGGAGCTGAATTGAGTTCTCAGTGTGACAGCTTAAAACTATGAAGTTGTTGGCCAGACTTTCACAACGAATGTCTTTGTACATAAACAAACTGGCTAATTAATTAGTTACCTCACGGATATGTCAGCTTCACTTCACTTGCCTTATATATGAACTTTGTATTTTTTACAATTACAGACAATAGTCAGTTCTTAACATGATTTGTTGTTTTCTAATGGTCAGGACCTCAGCATAAGAAGTGACATTCACTTGTTTTGTTAGTATGTTTTGTGCTGAAAAGATTGGATTGGGATCAGCAATGGTAGTTAAATTGGACTACAACTTATACACCAGTCAAAAATATCTAGCCACCAGCATTCTGTTAGCGCTAATACACTATTAGAGGATTGATTCACCACTGCTAAATGGTAGAACGGTCTTGCCAACTCTGTCCATTAAGCTGAGTCAATTAGCATCTTTAAGAAACATCTCAAAACACATCTCTTTCACAAACACTTGCTATAAAATTCCATCCATCCATTATCTTCCGCTTTATCCTCTACTTGGGTCGCTGGTGTTCCCCATGCCCATCCAGGGGAGAACATCTCGGGGGCTGGGCAGTTATACCCAGGACAGGGCACCAATCTGTCGCTGGGCACACACTTACTCACACTCACACAGACATACACACAATCACACTCTATATAGGGTAATTTGGAGAACTCAATTGACCTTGATCCATGTTTTTGGACTGTGGGAGGAAAACGGAGAACCCGCATGGACACAGGGCGAACATGGAAACTCTGTATAAATTTAGTAGAAAATGGGCAATACTGTATATCCATAGAAAACAATTGATTACTACTAATTAGTTAATAAATTGGTAAATTGTTTAATCGATTCGCGTTGTCATCGTTTCAGTTTAATCAGATAACGGGAAGTGGGTGAAATAGCATTTGCAAACTTTTTACCAGACACACAGACACACAGAAAAACAGATGAAGCTAATATAGCGGAGGTAATAATAATAGTAAGAAGCCAGAAGATTTACCTAATAAAATGGCTGATGAGTGGAATATCCAATGCCACATAAAATATACAATCATTATGGACATGTCTGGTTGGTTCTGTGGGTATATTTAAAAGTTGCAATGATCATAATGATGTCATGGCTCCGTGCTTCTAAGAAGGGCATGGCAATCTGGAGAATGTCAGTCTCTGCTTGTATGTGGGGGTATGTTGGTGTGTTGCTCTTTTCTATGGTGATGTTTGAGTGTGTGTGTGTGTGTGTGTGTGTGTGTGTGTGTGTGTGTGTGTGTGTGTGTGTGTGTGTGTGTGTGTGTGTGTGTTTTCGTTAATAAGTGGGTGGGTTTGCCTGTAATCCACTTCAGCACATGATGTCCACATGGCAAACTTGCACGTATTATAGAACAGAAACCGTTTTCAGCCCAAGTTGTACTGACTGTTTATGCTTGCACATAGTTGGAAAACTAATCAGCACTGTTTTTGTATAACCCTAGACCCTTTTGTATAACCCTAGACTGTTAGTTTGAGCACACTAACAGTTGCATTTTTACATCTAAACTGCATTTTAAGTATCAGGTAATCGTAAAGGACTTGAATAAAACTGAAGGATGAAATCCTCTACTAGTGTCACAGGGGGGTTCTCCATGCTCATACAGGAGAGAACATTTCAGGCGGTGTGCACATGCATTCAGAACAGGTCACCAATCTATCACTGGGCACACTCACTCACACAGACTTGGATTCCCAGTGATGAGAGGCGAGCACAGACATACACATACATACATATATATATATTAACATAATGGCCAGCATGTTGACTTAGTGGTTATCATGCTCACCTCTCAGCGCTGGGGATCCAGGTTCAAAGTTTTTATGTTCTCCCTATGCCTGTGTGGGTATCCTTTGGGTTTTAAACTGCTCCACTTGAGTCAGGAATTCATCTTTAACCTGAAGAGATCCTCTTCCTACTGAGAACCATAGTCACAGATTTGGAGGTACTGATTCTCATCCTGGCCACTTCACACTTGGCTACAAACTGGTTAGTGAAAGCTGGATGTCATGCACTGATGAAGTCAATAGAACCACATCATCTGCAAACAGCAGATCTTCAAGGTGAAGACCTTCTGCCACTTGGCTGCACCTTCCTGTCCATATAAGTTCGATCTGTGACAAAGGGAAGCCCCCGGCGGAGCCCAACCCCAAATGGAAACCATTCTGACTTACTGCCGGCCATGCGAACCAAACTCCTGCTCTGTTTGTACAGGGACTGGATAGATCGTAGCAGTGAGCCCAGTACCCCATACTACAAGGGTACCCCCACAAGACACCTCAAGGGACACAAAGCACATTTGCTTTGGATTGGAAAACTCCCATACTCCTCCAGAATCCTTGAGAGGGTATAGAACCCGCATTGTTTCTCTTCAATCTGAGTTCATCAGTTGGACTATCACCATATTCAATTGTTTAAGCCACTGTGTGCACCCTTTTTATTGTGGTGCCATTTAATGACCATCACTGGAATGCACACTATCTTTCTCCAATTTGTGATGTGATGGCTTTTTTCAGAAGTTGATCAATTAGTGCATATTATTTCTGCCTCACTGGAAGTCATTCACTCGACCATTGATCCATCACTATAGGAGAAATTAGACTTTTTTATGACAGAAGAGCTGTCTTTGGCTAGTGTCCTTGCTGTACATGTTAATATGCTAATGTGTTAATAAAGAGTTCAGAAACACCGCTATGTAAATGCTCAATTAAGCTAACAAGGGAGGAAGAAGGATGGTCATGTCACTAGTAATTTATTATTTTAGCAAACACAAAAGAGAGCCTGCTACTGTGTATCGGCTCATGTGATCCTATAATTTCTCATGGATAAGAACAGGACGAAGATGAGTAAAGACCATATTTATGTTCGGCTTAATTAAGACCTAATTGATTATTAAATACTTCCTCAACTTCATCTACATTTTGCATACATTATAAAAAGTATTATCACTATGTTATTATGACAACTTAAGAACACCTCACATATACAATAATACAGAGTAAACTGCATATATACAATAATGCATACATACAATAAATTAACAATAAATAACAGAAGAAACTAAATCTAATATCTTATAGCACAATATGATAACTGAGCTGTTAACTGAGGCATGAGTCAACCAAACATCACATCCTCACTTGTGGCTGTTCAATATTAGATCCCTCACACCACGTGCCCCCATAAAAGTCTTCCCACTACGATTTAGCCGATATCTTGAATAAACTAACGCAGTATAATACAAAGTCTAATTAGTCTGTGTTTTTTTCTTACATGACTAAAAACCCTGTTATAGCAGCAAGCCTGTTGATGTCACTTTAACACACCTCAGCACAATGAGGATAAGAGACAAGTTTTAGTCACAGATTAAATGATCAGTCTCTCAGTACATTTACTCACCGTGAATCTATTAGGATTATACTCAGACACTCAGACATGGGGAGAACATGGAAACTCCAGCCAGATTGAAATCCAAACCTGAGGAGCGCTGAGAGGTGAGCTTGCTAACCACTAAGTGAAAGTGCCGCCCTCATGTGTATTAATTAACTTTAATTACCAGCCATTAGCCTTGGGTTCCCCTTAAACTTTGAGTGGCATCTGTTTATCCATGCCCCTGCTACACCACCCCACTGGCCAAGTCCTGCAGACTGTGAAACTTCCTTGGTGTGCTGGACTTAGGTGGGACCTGGACCTAAAATGGAGAAAGGAGGCCTAAAACCCACTTTCCAGCATATAGCCACATGCACATGCTGTCAGAATTGTCACAGACATCTTCCATTTGCCCTGCCCAGGAATCGACATGCTGTTTCTCTATTTACTGCTATTATTTTCAATCAACACATTCCTGTCACTGCTGCAAACACTCTTCACCTTCTGTGTCTCGTGCCTTCTTATGTAAAGGCACACAGACCACAGTGAATTACAGTACATTAAATATATTTCATTTTCACCTTTACCCCAACGCCATGCTTGTTTGACCACACTCCTCTGACACAGCCACCCTGTGCTACTTCTGCTTATTTAATGTGAGAAAACATCATATTTTGCTTCACATCATATATAATTACCTGACATCATCTCTTTTTTACAGCAATGCAAGTTTCTTGTTTAAATCAGACTCTAATAATTACAAATTATAGTGCATTTTATTATGATTACAGTGGGCATCTAGTTCCATGTCTCTATTTACAGTTATTAGCCAATAAGGCATCTTCGTGACTTTTCATGTTAAAACAGCTATTTTATGTATGTAACAAGGGCTACAGTGTTTAATGTTTCTTACCACATTTATAATAATAATAATAATAATAAATTTTATTTGTAGTGCACTTTACATTTGATCACAAATCTCAAAGTGCTACAACATATAACAACTAACAACATATAAAAGCAAAAAGTTAAGAATAGTAAATTCTTCTAAAAAAAAAAAGCAGATAACAACACTACAAAAGCAACAATCAATTAAAAATGATCAGTTCTTCTAAAAAGCAGATAAAAACACTATAAAAGCAACAATCAATTAAGAATTTGCAGCCCATGGTAAGTTCTTCTAAAAAGAAACATTTGAGTTCTAAGTATATTGCTCATCACATTCTGAAACAAGAATAAATAAAATGACATATATTCAGGATAATTGAGTATAATGTGACATTTATAAATAAAAAGGGAATTAAATTAGAAGGAAAACTATGACACTTTGCTGGAACTTTTTGAGAAGTAGAGCATCAAGAATTCTTTGTCAATATGTTCATAATGAAGTGCGATCTTGTTGGAAGCATTCAAGAAATGTTCTGTCCTTTAATAGAAATAAAGGAAGCACACCATCTAACAACCTTGCATGATGGTCTGCGCCTGATTTTCTGTCAATAAAGTGGGTATTCAAATTTTGGATACTACAACTGAATAATGCTAAAAGAGCAACATTACACTTTTTTTCTGGTAAAATTATATACCAGTCTGATGTGTTGCATTGATGTTAAATTCAAATGGTGGCATTTAAGATATAATGTAGTTACTTTATTCACTGCGGCTCTGAGGTGTGCTGACATTGACCTAGCACTCCTCCAAGCAGGTACATTTTACTGTACACAGCTTATCGGCTCGGCTTTGCAGTTGTTTTTATCGTGTTTTCTGCCCTGCATCTTGGGACTGCTGGAGCATGCGGAGTCCCAGTGAATCCTGGTGGGCCACATGTTCATGGTAGCATATGTGTCACAACGGGTACAGAGAGCAGGAGTCTTGTTAGAGTCAACTGATATTTTTAATACACGCACTCCATAGAACACAGATAAGAGCCAATAGTGTTTGCATGTAAAGCGACAAACAATACACTGCTGTAACGCTGGTGCAGTGGCGGGAAATCCACTGCTGTGGTGATGGAACAGCGAAGGAATGGTGTGTGTGCAGCATGCTCTCTCCCACTCTTTTAGAGGAGTGGGTGTGCAGCAGCTCCCACGGAGTGCAGCTCTGATAGAGGAGCGGCTAGGGTGAGCTGGTTGGTAAGCACTCCCTCCTATTTTGTTTATAATATTGATTTTCTTTAGCGTGTGCATGTTCTCTGGGGAAGAATCTCTCACTTCATGCTTTCTCACATCATTTCCATAAATGATGACGTTTCTTATTACACCAAACTTATACTGAAACAATAAATCGTCAAATGAAAAAAGGAAATTCAGCTCATCTGGCTGTCCTTTGTAATGTGGAGGAAAAAGCAAGCTTAATGGTAAAGCTGGTGATACTATCTTGAAAGGGTTCATAAAATTGCACTTCATATGAAGTTTTTGAATTATTCTTTATTTGAGTGAGAAGTCTGGGAATAGAATAGAATGCAAGATGTTTTAAAGTACAGTTTCAAATTTATAAGGACTAGACAAAAGGGTTTTTTTTTTCCCAGGCCTTCAGATACAATCAATTATACACTTTTTAAAAATACATTACATACTTTTTTATTTTTTTACAATTGCTGCTGAAAACATACTGTTTACATTTATAATGTGGACATATTTTTGCACCTTGCAGCTTAAACCACTAGTGGGCCACCTGCCCTGTTCTCTTCCACTACTTGAATGTTTATTGTCCTGTATATTGTCTATTCCAGGAGAACATTGTTTCGGTTCACCGTATAATGTACATCACTTTATACTGTTCGAATGACAAATAAAACCCCTTATACTTGAGAACTTGAAACTGAAAATGAACCATGCAATGTGGACTTGGTTAAACTGAGCATATGTTTATCTATACCAGTTTTGGTAAAGTAGTTAAACCCAGTTTATATTTACAAACTTTTTCAGCCTCCTGCATCATGAAGTAGTGTGTTTTCAGCACTGATATACCTAGATATACAAATATATATTATATATACATAGGCGGCACGGTGGCTTAGTGGTTAGCACGTTCGCCTCTCAGCACTAGGGATTCCCGGTTCGAATCCCCATCTGGGTGGAGTTTCCTCCGGGTTCTCCGGTTTCCTCCCACAGTCCAAAAACATGGATCAAGTCAATTGAGTTCTCCAAATTGCCCCGTATAGAGTGTGAATGTGTGCGTGTCTGTGTGAGTGAGTGTGTGCCTAGCAATAGATTGGCGCCCTGTCCTGGGTGTATCTGCCCAGCGCCCGAAACGTTCTCCCCTGGATGGGCATGGGGAACCCCACCGCGACCCAAATATAGGACAAAGCGGAAGATAATGAATGAATGAATAGATATACATATGACGTTGGTAACTACATATTGTTTTTTTTTTTTACATTTTAATTTTTAAGTTTAAAAAAACATGTTGTTTAACATATGATTTGTCTCTGATACCTGTAAAGCTTGCTATTAGAATAAAAACAAACCCAATTTTTTCCCCTCCAATATATTTACTCTGCCACTTATACAGTTGCAGTCACATATGCTTTTCGCTTGCTAATTCTTAAAGTCTGTGTTCTCACTCACATGTGCTCTGTTCCTCTGCTGAAACACACTCACATACCCACAGACTCTCGCCCTTAGGGCAGACAAAGTAATGGGATTCTGAGTGTTATTTTTGCTGAATAAAATAAATCCCACTAATTAGCATGTTAAAGTGATTGATGGGTTAGTGGAGCTGCCTGTGTGCAGTCCACATGAGTATGTCTGCAGAGAAAAGAGGCGCCCAATAAAGGGGAGGGGGGGTGGGGGCTAAATGGAAAGGAAACAGATTTACACATCAAAAAGGAAAACAAAATTAGAAAAGCAGCTAATGGAGAATATGAAAGACTACCTGAGGAAGTAAAAATATACTAGTTGTGTTTCAGTGTGCTTTTATCTTATTTATCTTATATATGTAGTCCTGCGTACTCACATCTGATGAAGCCTAATGTGTCTTATTACTGTTATTCACTTCATCCAAGTCTAAGAAGAAATTGATTAAAATATATACTTTTTGGATGAGGTCTTAAACTGATCATCCAAAGTTTAAAATGTACTTTTTTTTTTTTTACAAAAGTGATTACTGCTCACTAATGAGCTCTTTGAAATGATGTGTCTGGAAATGCAGTAAAAGTTTTATTAGTTTCAGAACTCATTTGGTGCTTTTACAATTTTTCAATGTATGTTTGTTACAATTGACATTGCAAATGTGTAAGGTAAAGCAAAAGGCACAAACCAAAACCATGAACAAAATACAAATACCAGGAGCTGCCAAAAGTGCCTTATATTAAATATAATAAATCATTTGTACAAGAACAACAAACTGGCAAACTAAAATATGTAATCAATTAAAGTAGTGTAACTAGCACATAAAACTAAGTATTTTGACAGAAACTAGATTTAATTAATATAAGGCAATAAAACAGTTACAGGTTAAAAACAATGTAAAAAGATAAGCAGATTACCTGACCGACCATTAACCACAGGATAATTGTAAAAACCTATAATACAACATAATTTTTTTATTTTTTTATTTTTTTTATCAAAAGATGTCCTTGAATGGGAATCTATGGAATCTAAGTTTGTGCAGTGATCTGGACAATCACTGCACAAACTTATAGCATGCACTAGTAGTATAAAATATTATTGTACATGTATTATAAAATATTATTGTACATTAAAACAAAACTGTGCTACTGCGCACTTACACGGGGTGTTAAAATTGCAATACGCAAAAAAATTAGACTGCCCTTTGTTCTCAAAGGGAATGGCAAGTGTCACACTGATTAGTTTATTGCACACTAGCAAATTACTGGTGCTTTGCAGCAAAGATATGCTGTCTTAAAATGTTTATCAAGAACAAAAGAAAATATGCTTAAACTGAGCAAAATTTACTTGTATCCCTGTTTTATGTACGTATTATTCTGTTTTTTTCTGGGAAAAAGCCCCAGAACCTGTTGTGTTACAAATAAGAAAGTTATATATATATTAAATATATAAAAATATCGTTGGATGCGCAGGGAAGCCGCATACCAAATTTTGTGAACATGGCGCCATAAGAAAAAAGTTCAAGATGTTGAATGTGGTCAACCGTTAGGACCGTTAGAGGTCAGATTTTGAAATGAAACCTGCTTAACTTTTGTAAGTAAACAGAAGGAAATGAACCTGCCAAATTTCAGCGTTCTACCTACACAGGAATTTGGAAAATTAGCGATGATCTTGCCTTTTATTAGTATAGATTATGCCCAAAACACACAGGAATAATTAGGAGAATAAGCACATGCCTTTCAGACAGCGAAATGGATCTGAAAATCCTCACAATAGCAAAGACACACTAACATGCCCTTAAGTCAATCTGCGTGGTTGACATCTTGCAAAGAGATTATTTTGCTGGTGTCCAAATAAAATTCTCATACCAAGGTTCAATAAAGAAATTTTAACCTAAATGCACACACATTTATCAAACATTTAATTAACAATAAAAATATATAAATGAACATTCATTCATTCATTCATTATCTCCCGTTTTATCCTCTATTAGGGTCGCGGTGGGGTTCCCCATGCCCATCTAGGGGAGAACGTCTTGGGCGCTGGGCAGATAGACCCAGGACAGGGCGCCAATCCATCGCTGGGCACACACTCACTCACACAGACACACTCTATATGGGGCAATTTTGAGAATTCAATTGACTTGATCCATGTTTTTGGACTGTGGGAGGAAACCGGAGAACCCGGAGGAAACCCACGGGGACACGGGGAGAACATGGAAACTCCACCCAGATGGGGATTCGAACCGGGAATCGCTAGTGCTGAGAGGCAAACGTGCTAACCACTAAGCCACTGTGCCGCCCTAAATGAACATTAATTATAAAATTTATATTTATATTTTATATACCATTTATATATGGTAAATCAGATTTGTTTGCATTTTTTGTGGTATTTGTGAAATCGTGGTAGCTTCTGTAAGATCAGTGCACAGCAGCTTAGTAAAGCTGACCCTTTGCTGTTGTCTGTAATCTGCCTATCTGCACAGATCTTCAGAACTGGATTCATCCAGCTGAAGTGATGAGAGCAAAAGTAAGAACTTTGCAGCAATTAGAATGCTGATCGGGGGATGTGGTGCCCCAGAGGTTAATGCTCATCACCATTGTGCAGGGGATTGTGAGTTCAAGTCCTGGCACTGCAGGCCCAATGCTTGAACAGGACCCATAATCCTTTTCTGCCCGCTTAGAGTGTCAAGTCTACAATGAAAAGAAGAGAATAGATTTAAGAAGCAGAATGTGAATGGTCATTAAAAGGGTTTTCATTTATGAGAATTGTAATGATACTGTCTGGTAAAAATCCTAACTATTCACTCTTGTTGTATACACCAAAAAAACAAGTCACACATATGAAGTTTTTTAATATACTATATTAGGAACTATATTGGTTAAAATTAACAGTAAAACTACAATCAAATTAAAATGTACACATGGAGATTTTTCTCAATTTATAATACAGAAATGACAAAAAGCAGTTTTACCACTCCCTGTGGTAAAACTCGGAAAGAAACAATGCAGACAGGGAAAATATGGAAACTCTAACCAGGTGGGATTCAAACCTGGATCCCAGGCACTGAGAGGTGAATGAGCTAACCACTATGCTACCGTGCCACTCCTGAACTAGAACAGAATAACTAAAAAAGAACCAGCAAAGTCACTCAAACATGAGCAGCGTTCCATCACCATACCTCCAACTAATAAAAATGATGAATAAACAAGAAACAACAGTGCAAAGACACACATAATTATAACCCATCACCCTTTAACTCTGTGAGCTGCACATTTGTTTATGGGGATTGAGCAAATAATCTATCTTTATCATAAGCTTATTCCTGTCAAATGAGCATGTGCAGAGGTGTGAATAAGTGGAAGGGGAATAGGTATGTGTGAATAAGGACAAAAATATATCTATCTATCTATCTATCTATCTATACAGAGAAAACAGAAAAAAAATTGCATTAAAACATGTAGATACATAAGCTGTTGTACAAGAGGCTGCTAATTAGGTGAAAAGTGAAAGAAGGATAAGTAATAGGGAGTGGAGAGTAATACAATGACTAGAAAAGACGAAATAGGAGATAAGGTGAAAGGTCAAGTGCATTCCGTTAGCAGCACTTGACTTATTGTGACACGACAATGAGCTTCGTTGCCATGGAGTGCATATAAAGTGTAAGTACTGGTGTGCACATAAATGCAGACACACACAGACTTACACACACACGTCACATTTTTTGATGTATTTTGATTATATTTCCGTAACCTCTTCCAGTGGGTTTCTATTTCTTTCACAGCCTATCTCTCTCTTTCACTCTCTGTTTATCTTTCTGTAACTCTTCATTTCTCTCTATTTCGTTCTCTATCTCTCTCTTTAATTCAGTTCCTTATTTACTTAATATATCCAGTTCATTGTCATTCATTGCTTTAGTTTTCCTTTTCTTCCTTGTTGTTGACTATATACACATCTAAAGAGAGGAGCTAGATTTTGGGACAATAGATCTCAGTAGCACACACACAATAAACATGGTTGGGCGTGGGATTCTCACTGAGACTTAGCACACTTACAGCCCTCACAATTTCACTCCTGCGACAGTGATTAGGTCACTTTAGATAAAGAGGATCCATTAGAGCATCCAGGGAATGAGAGAGAGAGACAGATGACATGGAAAGAAAGATGATGGGAGGAGAGAGTGAAACAGTGACCATAACTCTCCAGCGTAAAGTTTTGTTGTCACTACCTAAGTGTTTTGTTTCAAATGGGCTTTAATTAATGCTGGCTGTTAACAACCTCATTTGCATAGATGGTCCATTTGGACTGAACTGGTCTCTGGGGTGCTGTCTCTCATGTTCTCCATCATTGCTCCCTTGATTCTTCTCCTTCTATCCATTACTTTCTCTTGCTAATATACATATCTGGTGCTCTCCATCACGTTTGAGCTTTGTCTACTCCCAGTTTCTCTTGGTGCTTGTCTATAACGTCTTGATATCCATTCAGCATACGTGATATAAAATATCGTGATATAAAAAAGCTTTTGTTCATAAACCTTAATCTTAGCAAGGCCATTTGTATGTGCCGGTACAATGGTAATACATATTCTGTAATGATTCTAGCAAAATTGCACTTTACAGCACATCTGCAACCAAGGATAAAACACAGGCTAGTAAAGCAAAAGCAGCAGAAATGGTGTAGTTAAACAAATACAAGCTAAATGAGTCATCTGCAGGTAATTCTAACTCTGTTTCATTTTATTGTTCCATAAGTTTCATTGTTGGGAAAAAGGAAGCAATAAAGAAGCTAATGTATGGAAAGGCGTTAATGCGCTTACAATATAGAGATTAAAGATTTCAAATTTATTATTAAATTGGATCAACAAAAAACTGTTCATTATGTGAATGCTCTTCTTTTAAATGTTAAACATTCTTTCTTTTGCATTTCATAAAACTGGATCCCGATTTATTGATCATAAAAGAATGTGGGTTTTGGGCTGAGACCAGTTGAGGAACCCTACAATAGAGGACCTATCAGAACATCTTGTGGCCCTGAAAAGATTAAGCAATTTATAAAATTAATAATTTCAAGGGTGACTTGTAACACTTTCTTGTTTCACTAAAATTTTAGGAAATGTTACTCTTTAAGACACATAAAAAGTAACAGACATAAAAAACTAAAAAAAAACTTTTTTTTTCACTCTTTAGTTTTATCAGGGCAATTTATTTGTGTCTTTGTTTGTGTGTATGTGTGTGTGTGTGTGTGTGTGTGTGTGTGTGTGTGTGTGTGTGTGTGTGTGTGTTGTGTGCTTGTTTTGTTTATATATTAATCACTTGTACCCTATGGATACATGTGTAAGTGTACTGCTAAAACGGGGCAGACAGATTGATGGTCACTGATTGACCGTAATTATAGATGCAGAGAGGTTGCATCATGGCAGAGTGGATGCACTCATCTTTCATGAAGAAGAATGTTTTTGTATACATTAAATGCATACACACACACAAGTGCAGACAAATTTACAAATATGAACAAAACACAAATATGAACACAAAACACATGTTTTTAAATTTAAAAGTGTCTATTGTCTTATGTTCTAAATTTTCATGTTATTCATAAGTGAGCAGAAACTTCTTACGTTGTTTTTTGATAACGTGTTAAATTCACCTGAGTTGAAATAAAGTATGAAGACCCTACAAGAGAAATATGGTAATGTGAGTATTTTTCGTGTGTGTGTGTGTGTGTGTGTGTGTGTGTGTGTGTGTGTGTGTGTGTGTGTGTGTGGAGTCAGTCATCTTGCTGCATGGGTCATTAAGTTGGTGTTCTTTGTTTTGTCGGATTGTTCTGTTGAGGCCTTCGGTACAAAGTAAAATCAGTCAGGCTAAAAATTGTCTGCAGCACACACACACACACACACACACACACACACACACACACACACACACACACACACACACACACACACATATAAACACAGAGATGTCCTGGGGGTAAACAGCCTGTCCACTTCCTTTTATTTCACCCACTTCTCTCAAGATTAATTGTCGATCAACCCTCTTTAAATTCCTGCCGTTTAATAAGCAACACTCACATCAAAATAAATATTTCATAATTACATGGTTTTGCACATTTCCTGTCATTCACTCATCCTGTCATACTTCTTAGTCTATTCTTGTTTCTACTAACGCAACGTGTTTTCACTCGACCAAAAGATGAGCAGGATTTAGGCATCCAGGCAATGCAATGTGAGAAGAACTCAACGAGAGGGGAAAAATACAGGACTGTGACTTGATTGTTTGCTGCTGGTGCATCTTATCTGATGCTTTGAAGTGTTGCCAGTCAGAAGGAAGCTTTTTAAATATATGCATGTGGGCTGACGAGAAGCCCAATGACTTGAGAGCAGGGCAGTGTGTGTGTGTGTGTGTGTGTGTGTGTGTGCTTTCATGCCTGTGTGAATGCGTGTGTGCATGTCTGTGTTTGTGTGTGTGTGTGTGAGGTAATACTGCAGATTGCAAGAGGGTTTTATTAGAGATGATGAAGTAGAAGTGCTATAACAAAAGAGAGACCAGCGCTGAATTGCTGATGGAACAGAGAGAAATTATTTCGACTTTGCTTTCCTAAAAACAATTTCATCATAGCAGAAAAAAAAAAAAAAAAAAAAAAAAAAAAAAAAATATATATATATATATATATATATATATATATATATATATATATATATATATATATATATATATATATATATATATATATATATATATATATATATATATATATATACAAATTGTGCAAGTTGTACAAGATGTAGAAAAAAGTGTGTTCACTTAATGTACTGTATTTCATCATTAAATCTCAACCTTTTTATATTAAATATTAAATGATTATAAATATATATATATATATTTTTTTATTTTGTGACTGGCATTTGTTTGAATGCTTATAAAAGTGACAAATTAATTTTACATACCAGGTATAAGAGTTTTATAGTCAGAATGCCAGTGGTTTATCACAGTTACAAAGATATTAAAAGCCTGTATGTATGTGTGTGTGTGTGTGTGTGTGTGTGTGTGTGTGTGTGTGTGTGTGTGTGTGTGTGTGTGTGTGTGTGTGTGTGTGTGTGTGTGTGTGTTTCGAAAGACAAGCGCAGCCAGTTAACTGAGGCTCTACTTGAATTTCATAACATGTAATTAGGGTTTAAGGAGCAGGGTCAAGAGGCGCACACAGTGAAATGTGTGTGTGTGCGTGTGTCTGTATGAGAAAGAGAGAGAGAGAGGGAGAGAGAGAGAGAGAGAGAGAGAGAGAGAGAAAGATAAAGTGGGGGGCATTCCACTCTGATCCATTTCCTGGCGTCTTGCCCCTGTGAGGCCCGTGTGAATATCAGTATCTCTGTTTGCACTAAACTTCTGCATAAACAGATGCACAGCTTTAATGGATTGATATTATGAGAGTTGCTCTGCTCTGATGTTACTACTAACTGTTGACTGAAAGCGTTAACACGACTGTTTCTGTAATTATTACAGTTTGTTTGCATTTCTTCATTTACAAATGTTTGCAATGATTATGTTGTGCTAAGTTCTGCAAGATTCTGAACTGTACTGTGGTGTTCTAAAGTTTATTTTAGACACTTGAAGTGTCTTGCTAAATAAAAACTCTGTCTGTCCCTGGCCTTTTGCCTCTTTAGGTCCAGATGTTGGGGTGTACTGGAAGTGATGTGGTTTGTCTTTCTGTCATTTTCTCTTATAAATGTGTAATTGAAGTGCTTGGGGCTAGTGCACGGCTAATGGCTGTAAAAGGCTGGGAATAGCCTTTATAGGGACCAACTATGAGCCTAATTACAGCCTCCAGGCATGACTGAACAAAAATGTGCAGAATAAAAAGATACAAAAACCTGCTAAAAGAGAGAGAATGAGGGAGAACAAGGAACAGAGTTTTCTGCATTTGTATTTAGATATTTTATTAGCCTTCATCTATTTGTTTTATAAAATATTTTCAGTTATTTGACATTATTGAACTTACACTTACAGTTAGGTCAGTAAGAGTCACTGATTTGAATACATTGAAACTGTGTTAAATTGAATTAAATTACATTTAATTTAGGTAACAAGGTCAGTGATGAGTATATACTAAATGAAAAGAAACTAAAAAGTGTGTGTGTGTGTGTGTGTGTGTGTGTGTGTGTGTGTGTGTGTGTGTGTGTGTGTGTGTGTGTGCTGGTGTGACATTTTAGGACATTTCGGTTTCTGCTGGTGTTTCTGAATGACTTACTCTCTCCATAATGAAATTGCGGGTGTTTCTGGATCACTGGCATCATAAGGTTCCAAATGTCTAAAGCACCATTCGTGTTTGACTTGGCATGTGTGCATTTATGTTAAAATGCACACATTTTTTTCCATGTCTCTTTCACTTGAAAGATTCACTAAAAATAAAAAAGCCAAAAAATCACTTAACTATATATATATATATATATATATATATATATATATATATATATATATATATATATATATATATATATATATATATATATATATATAGGTGTGTATATGTAGATATATGTCAGTGGATAGCCGTGCATTTCACACCTAGTTCTTTATTTTATCTAGAATTATCTAGAAATCAGTATCATTCCCGATAGATCCTTTTTTTGACTATTTAAGATTAATGTGAATTAACCAATTACAGATTTCATTTTTTATTACAATTGCAGAAAGTGTGTGTAGGGTGGGGTCTATTTGTTGATATCTATTTGTTTATATCTGTGTGTGTGTGTGTGTGTGTGTGTGTGTGTGTGTGTGTGTGTGTGTGTGTGTATGAGTAAGTGTAGCTTATAAGCACATATGTGTGAATGCTCTATACCCACTTACTCTGATTGGGAGGGAGTAAAAACAATCTGTTGAGTTTAATAAGATTTTCATTTTGATTGTCATTTTAAAAGTCACCAGCTGGGTAGGAATAAATCAACAACCAGAGTGTGCACAAATTATCAGAAACCAATTTTAACTAATGCTTTTAGCTTTTACTCTGTAAGTTTTTTTTTTATCATATCTTTTTAAAACTCTACTGGTTTCTATTTTATTTGAATGTGTTGGTGTGTATGAGTGAGAGTGAGATAGAGTGAGAGAGAATGAGAGAGGGAGAAATAGAAAGTTGTTATAGGACCAGTAGCCTGCACTCGAATCGTCCCTGCTGGTACATTAAATCATCTTGTGTCAGCCAGCCTTAAATCCTTGAAAGGGGAGAACAAGAGAGACAGATGGGAATCAAAGGAATGTAAGAAAGGAGAGAAGAGTGTTAAAGGACTGGTAAACTGCCATACTGCTGCATAAATTTACTTTATAAGTCATTTTTCCTACTATTTTGCAAATTAACCATTATTATAAACATATTTATAATAATATAACATAGACTATATATATATATATATATATATATATATATATATATATATATATATATATATATATATATATATATATATATATATATATATATATATATATAACATAGACTTTCTATGTTTAATTATTGTCTTATAACTTGGCTGCATAAAAACAACAAACTTATGTGATTTATTGTCTAATTTGACATACCATTTAGTACATTTATATGTGGTTTGGGTTGCAGACAAAAACAATTTTTTTTAGCTGTACAAAATAAACTGAAATAAACAAGAAATATTATTTGGGCAGAGGCCGTTTTTCCTTCTTTTTACAGGACCGCTCACCAGGTGTAACCCCACCCATACATCTGCCCAAATGCTAATCACAGTAACTACATTATTGGAAGCATACTTTTATGTTTCGATGTCTGTCACATGGTTTTAGAGTTCATTTTTGTTTTGTTAAACAAAATAAATCTAGAGTGACACTTTAATGCTATCTTATCTCGGGTTCACACTTGGCGCACTTCCTGCAGTTAGACTTCGCAGAAAGTAAACTCTATTGTGATCTAAATTTATATAAACACTTTTTTAAACAAGAAGTTCAATGTTATGCAATACATTTGTGTGCAGCGCTCAAGAAACTGACCTGAAAATTTTGATTGTACTTAAAAAGTACAATGTTGAATTTACAATCTTGTACTTTTTTGTGTTATTTTTCCAGCCTTAATTATGCAACAGAACTGAGAAATACACACACCTACAGTTTTGAATTCTGGATAAATTGATAGGTTGATGGATTACTTGCTTAATTGATTGTAATTATTTATGGTGAAATTTGTTTCTTTTTTGGATCTGCTGTATTTGATGCCCAGGCTTTAAAATATTTATGTTTGCAATATATATAAAAGTAATTACAATGTTTGGAAACAGCCTGCTTGCCTATAACCACTTTGTGGCATGTTGGCTTAGTGTTTAGCATGTTCGCCTCTCAGCACTGGAGCTCCAGGTTCGCATCCCATCACAGTCCAAATGCATGGATTTAAGGTAAATGAAATGCTCAAAATTGCCCCATACAGTGTGTGACTGAGTGTGCCCATGATAAACGACCTGTCGACCTGTCCTGTCCTGGGTGTACCTTCCCAGCACCCAAAACGCTCTCCCCTGGATGGGCATGGGGAACCCCCTACCCCCCTCGCATCCCTAGTAGAGGATTAAGCGAAAGAAAGTAAATTAATGAATGAATATACCAACCTTATTTAGATTAAAAAAATTTACATTGTCACCTCACTCACCTCACATTGTCACCAAAATAAAAAGTCAGTATATAAGTTTGACATTTCAAAACACAAGCAAACAAAATTTACATTGACAGTGATGTCGAAATGAAAAGGATATTATTTGCAGATAAAGTAACATTACTGAATTATTGTGGCACATACTAAAGATAATAATATTTTATATATGATCTAAGATTACACTGACAGGAGGTGCGATGGTTTGGAGCAGCAGTATGATGAGCAATGGTGGTAGAAAATGTGGCAGAAGGATAAGAAGAAGGATGGGCAATTTTGGATGGAGTCGGAGGAGTAGCAGTGGGATAAGGAGGGGTACGAGAAGAGTGAGAGAAGCAGTGGAGGGGAAAGTAATGGTGGGAGGAGCAGTGGTAAGAGGCTCATATAAGGCTGTAATAATGGCATTATAGGAAGCACAGGGTCTATGATGGGGTTAGATTTTAAATGCAAAGCACCAGGTTCAGAGGTGCAGCTATGGGACAAAACAAAATGAAAGCAAAATTAAAAGACGAAAGGATGTGGATCCAATCAGAATTGTTATTCATCCATCTATTATCTTCTGCTTTATCCTATACTAGGATCGCGGGGGGGTTCCCATGCCCATCTAGGGGAGAACGTTTCATGTGCTGGGCAGATACACCCAGGACAGGGTGCCAATCTACCACTGGGCACACACTCACTCACACAGACACACACAAACACACTCTATATGGGGCAATTTGGAAAATTCATTTGGCCTTGATCCATGTTTTTGGACTGTGGGAGAAACCTGAGAACCAGGAGGAAACTCACGTGGACACGGGGAAAACATGGAAACTCCAGCCAGATTGGGATTCGAACCAGGAATCCCTAGCGTTCAGAGGCAAACGTGCTAACCACTAAGCCACTGTGCCACCCTAGAATTGTTATTATTATTCATTCATTCATTCATTATCTCCCGCTTTATCCTCTATTAGGGTCGCGGTGGGGTTCCCATGCCCATCCAGGGGAGAACATCTCGGGCGCTGGGCAGACAGACCCAGGACAGGGCGCCAATCCATCACTGGGCACACACTCACTCACCCATACACACTCTATATGGGGCAATTTTGAGAATTCAATTGACTTGATCCATGTTTTTGGACTGTGGGAGGAAACCGGAGAACCCGGAGGAAACCCACGCAGACACGGGGAGAACATGGAAACTCCACCCAGATGGGGATTCGAACCGGGAATCCCTAGCGCTGAGAGGCGAACGTGCTGACCACTAAGCCACCGTGCCGCTATTATTATTATTAATAAACTTTAATGATATATGTAAAAAATAGTGTAAGGCTTTTCTGTGTTGCAATCACATCCTCTAACAGAGATCATAATGATGATATCATCCTTTGTGTAGAGTGAAATCATAAACGCTCCAGTTAGACCAACCACCTTGTCTAAGAAAATTAAAATATTTCTGTTTAGCTTGTTGTTTTAAGGAAGGGCAGTGTGCATCTATTTATGCCTTCCAGTAATGGGTTTATAATGAGAATTTGGTCTAATTTACTTTATTGACCTGAGATCAGTCATGTTTGTTCATTTGATGAGTGGTGGTTAAGACTTTAGTGTTAGAGCTGAACTAGGGTCAGAGAGGAAGAAGCCAGAGCCCATAATGACAGCTCTGTTTCAGCCGAGTAGCTTTTCTCTTGGCTGAGAGACAGACATATGAGTTACCCTAGTACACACACACATACACACACACACACACACACACACACACACACAGTCACATTCAATTATACACATCAACATACATAAAGATAAAAAAGAGGCAGTATGATTTTAACAGCTCTGCTTCTAATGATGGAATGTATTTGTACAGTATAATAAACATTCACTCTGAAGTCAGAATTCACATACAACTGTACAGTTACAAAATAAAATGCCCAAGCTCCCAGTCATTACTCATTGGTATGCTCAGTGGTTAGGGCTATCAATCTGAAGGTTGTGGGTTCAAATCCCAGGACTTTTGAAGTTGAGCAAGGCCCTTACTTGCTTAATTGTTCCAGGAATGCTGTGGCCAACCAAATGACCGAAAGCAAGTGTAAATATACTTAAATAATGTCTAAGAGCTTTTTTGTATGGCTGTCTATATGTGTTATTTTCTCCTTATATAACACTGTGTATTTTGTTATTTTTAGAACTACCAATTGCCATCATTAAAAATATTTAAGAATGCATTGTGCTAAAATTAGTTATTCAGATCATCATTTTTCAACGTGCCTCTTTTTTCCCATATCTTTGGCTTATTTTTCCTTATGTTACTATAACAGGGCAGCACAGTGGCTTAGTGGTTAGCACGTTCGCCTCTCAGCACTAGGGATTCCCGGTTCGAATCCCAATCTGGGTGGAGTTTCCATTTTCTCTCCGCGTGGGTTTCCTCCGGGTTCTCCGGTTTCCTCCCACAGTCCAAAAACATGGATCAAGGTGAATTGACCCATATATGTGTTTGTGTGTGAGTGAGAGTGTGCCCAGCGATAGATTAGTGCCCTGTCCTGGGTGTATCTGCCCAGCACCCGAAACTCTCCCCTGGATGGTCATGGAGACCGCCCCCCAGACCCTAGTATAGAATAAAGTGGAAGATGATGGATGGATGGATGCTACTATAACACTAATTCCATGATTTTACATTTAAATTATGCTTTTTTAAATAATAAAGCTTACAACAGAAAATATGATAAATTACAAAATTACATTTTGCTGTCATTTCAGAGTGTTGCTCTGTAGTTCATGACTTTAGTAATGACTTTATTTAAGACGTACTTTGCATTTTAATCCTGACTTGCCTAAGCATAGACTTAAACCATAGATCATAGCTTTATATGATTCCACTACTACAGTCCAAGAAACACATCTGCATTTAAGCCTTATGAAACTTATTTACATTGTAAAAACACAAAATGTCATCTTTTGTTTTGCTACATTATTTATTTACTTAAAAATTATTTAGTTCATTTTTAGCTATTAAGTTTACTTTAATATTTATTCATTATCTTCATCATTATGGTGGTTCCCCATGCCTATCCAGGGGCGAACGTTTCAGACGTTGGGCAGATACAGGACAGGGCACCAAACTATCGCTGGGCACACTCACTCATACAGAAACACAAACAAACACAAACTATATGGGGGGAATTTAAAGCATTCACTTTACCTTGAATCAATGTTTTTGGACTGTGGGAAGAACCCGAAGAACCTGGAGGAAACCAAGCGGACAGAAGGAGAACATGGAAACTCCACCCAGATTGGGAATCGAACCTACATCCCCAGAGCTAAGAGGAGAATGTGCTAACAACTAAGCCACCGTGCCACCCGGCTTTAATTAAATTATATAACATATACTTTTTCACTGACATACATCATTTCGCTTTCTCTATGTTCTACTTTTTTTACATAAACACTCTTACTGTTTTGTCTATTTTCTACATGTACTTTTCTTTGTCACTTCCTTTGTTTATCTCTGTCTGTTTTTCTTTAGATTTAGCTTCTGGATTTTTAGTTACCACTGTCTCTCCCTCTGTATTTTTAGTTACCACTGTCTATCTCTATTACTCTTCCTCACAGATTTAGACACACACATGCTCACATTGGTGTGTTAACCAATACTCTATTTGTTGAGGTCTATTGGTTTTACAACCAGAGGGTCACACAGTCTTCAGAGTCAAAACAATAACCTCTCCAACCCAAAGTGCATGCCTCTTTCTCCTTTCTCTCTCTCTCTCTCTCTCTCTCTCTCTCTCTCTCTCTCTCTCTCTCTCTCTCTCTCTCTTTCTTCCTCTCGGTTTGATTCAGTAAGCTTTACTGGCATGACTGTCAACATGGGCATACAATTTTAAAACATTCAAAGACATTTTGCAAAGAAAAGAACAAAATGTGAAAAACTTCCTTTTTTACTTTTTTTTTTTTTTTACTTACATTTTTTTAAGAAAAGAGCAAAAAGGTGAAAAAAGTGAAGAAATGGTGCATGTTCAAGTGATTCACTAAATGTCCCTCAGATGATGGCAGGCTTATAGGTTGAATGTTTTTTTTCCTGTACAGAGCCGTACTATGTGCATTCACTTAGGAAATGCAGCTCTGTTTCTACAGCCTTAGTGCTGCACTGCATGCAAACTCTTTGTTTCAGGGGCCCATGTCAGTGTTTGGGTTTTTGAGCACAGAGTCTGTACCTCATGCTTCAGTATTTTGTTTTTGTTGTGTTATAATTTGGTTAACCATAACTAATCTGGTTTTCATCTGGTCTTGAAGTGATGTGGTGTTACTGAGGGTTTATCCGTTACATTTCAGGACCAGCTCTTTGAAGGGACTTGGCTCTTGGCACTTAGCTTCTGGTATTGCAGGGAGGTATTGTGTGATTTTTAAATTTACTAAAATTAATTCAGGCACGGTGGCTTAGGGGTTAGCACATTCACCTCTCAGCACTAGGGATTCCCAGTTGGAATCCCCATCTGGGTGGAGTTTCCATGTTCTCCCTGTGTCTGCGTGGGTTTCCTCCAGGATCTCCGGTTTCCTCCCACAGTCCAAAAACATGGATCAAGTCAATTGAGTTCTCCAAATTGCCCCATATAGAGTGTGTATGTGTGTGTGTGTGTGTGAGTGAGTGTGTGCCCAGCGATAGATTGGCGCCCTGTCCTGGGTGTATCTGCCCAGCGCCCGAAACGTTCTCCCCTAGATGGGCATGTGGAACCCCACCGCGACCCTAATATAGGATAAAGTGGAAGATAATGAATGAATGAATGAATGAAAATTAATTCATTCATTATCTTCTACTTAATCCTCTACTAGAGTTGCAGGGGGGGGGGGGGTTTCCCCATGCTCATCCAAGAAAGAATGTTTCGGGCTTTGGGCAGATACACCCAGGACAGGGCACCAATCTATCACTGGGCACACTCACTTACACAGACATACACAATTACACTCTATATGGGGTAATTTAAAGCATCTAATATAGCTTGAATCCATGTTTTTAAACTGTGGGGGGGGAAACCAGAGAACCCGGAGGAAACCCACGCAGACATGTTTATCCCATTTATTATGTATTGTGTGTGTATGTGTGTGTAGGTGGGTGCATGTGGCTGCTTAATAGTCTAATTCATTGGTACTTTGCGGCGGACTGGCAATAGTTCAATATTTACTCAGTGCATATTTAATATTTATGATGAGGCAAATAAACACTGGTTGCTGTACTGAGTGACATGAAGGTCAGTTGCGGTTTCATGTCTGTATGTTCACTGCAGTTACATATAGTAGGGATATTTTACGTGATTGAACAGCCACCATGCTTGGATACACAATTACATCATTCCATAACATTTGTATTCATACATTCATTCATTATCTTCTGCTTAATCCTCTACTAGGGTTGATGCACATCCAAGGGCGAAAGTTTCAGGTGCTGACCAGATACACCCAGGACAGGGCGCCAGCACTGAGAAGCAAACGTGTTAACGTGCTAGTTTAGGTTACTTCAACCATTGTACTTGGGACTGAGAATCGAGACACTGGGGAGCTTTAGGTTAACAGGCTGGTCCCTTAACCACAAACCTACTATACTAAACTATATACAAATTATTACATGTTTTTTTGTATATTGTGGCACGGTGACTTAGTGGTTAGCACATTCGCCTCTCAGTGCTGGGAATCCAGGTTTGAATCCCAATCTAGTTGGAGTTTCCATGTACTCCCCGTGTCTGTGTGGGTTTCCTCTGTTCCCGGTTCTCCGGTTTCCTCCCACAGTCCAAAAACGTATATTCAAAGTAAATTCCATGCTCTAAATTGCTCTAAAAATAGTATGTGTGTGTCTGTGTCTGTGTCTGTGTGTGAGTAAGTGTGCCATTGGTACCCTGTCCTGATTGTATTTGCCCAGCGGCCAAAATGTTTTCCCCTGGATGGGCATGAGGAACCCCCCATGACCCTAGTAGAGGATAAAGCTTTTCTGTTCCTCTATGTGCATCCTCATCACTCTGTCTTTATCTGTCCCTCAGTATCATTGTTTGTCTGTCTGACTCCATCACCCCACTCTCTCTGATATAATTTTTGTCCTGTCATTTCCTCGTCCTTTTTGAAAAAAGGCTACTAGAAACTGAAATGCATGAAGAATGTAATCTGTTATCACTTTTCTAGTCACTCTTTTCATTCGGATGAGAGTGATGGGTGAACGGAGAATCAAGCCAGTCCGAATATTCAGAGCTGATTGGTCGGCAGTGCTATGTGGGGTCATACAAAACTAGTCATGGAGAAAGCAGGTGTGTTTGTAAAGGTGTCAAACAAAGATGTGCACTTGAAAGGAGCTATATGGTTTAATCATTCTGTATTACTGTTTACAAAAACAGTTAACACATTACACAAATATACTAGGATGGAGGGTCCCTTTTAAACATGGGTAACAATATGCTTCATATTAAATGAGAATTGCTTTCATCAGCTCTTTTGTCCTGCTACTAACAAACAAATTTGCCTGACCTGAAGATGGCATAAAGCTGTTGCTTGTCTGTTGTGCAGAAGAGACTTTCTGTAAGACAAAGGATCTCAACATTTAAATTTATGCAACTTGTTTAAACTTGATGGTTTTTTTTTTGTACAGGATATACATATATCTGTTTAATTAAAAAGTAATTAAGTGTTATAAAATTTATATCTATTAGTTTTTAATGTGTTTGAGAATCCTTGGCCAATTATTCATTATTACACAATTTGATCCTCTTGGTTGACTGGCGTTGAACAATAGTGCTTGGCTCACGCTTGTCTAGTTTATCTCAAAGGTGGAATTAAAATATAGGGCTAGACTGCTAATCAAGTCCTTTTATATCTCATCCAACAAAGGCTTTATGGATACTGCAATCGATCCTAAGTCATAAACGCGCTAAGTGGAGTCAGGCAACCAGGAAAGCGTGTAAGAGTGTTCCTTTAAAGTAACAGAAGAACAAACTAAGGATCGGCCAACACAATTACATTTAGTTTGAATTTACATTTGCATTTCAGCATTGATTACATTTCAGCATTGATGATAACACAATCACAATGCCGAGTAACAAAAAGGAGGGAGAACAATAACAGAAACAGAACACATGTCTAAACATAAGTATAAATAACTAAGCAGTTAAGTAACTAATCCAAGGTAAAAAATACCACATTCCTTACACTGGACAACATAAAGTGCTGTGTCACTAACATCCTGAAAATTTTCTTACTAAGTTGGATGTATACACCTGTTCAAAACATATTGTAATTAATTGAAATGAAGGAGCATAAATTCATTCATTCATTATCACCCGCTTTATCCTCTATTAGGGATAGGGGTGGGGTGGGGTGGGGTTCCCCATGCCCATCCAGGGGAGAACGTCTCGGGCGCTGGGCAGTTACACCCAGGACAGGGCGCCAATCCATCGCTGGGCACACACTTACTCACTCACTCACTCACTCACTCACTCACTCAAACACACTCTATATGGGGCAATTTAGAGAACTCAATAAACTTGATCCATGTTTTTGGACTGTGGGAGGAAACCGGAGAACCCGAAGAAAACCCACACGGACACGGGGAGAACATGGAAACTCCACCCAGATGGGGATTCGAACCGGGAATCCCTAGCGCTGAGAGGTGAACGTGCTAACCACTATGCCACCATGCCGCCAGGAGCATAAATAAACGCCTTAAAATAGCCAACGTGCATTAATCTTTCTTCACTAAATTTAAAGTTGTCAGATATGCAGGTTCAAATTGAAGTTCAAGTAATTTATTTATAGAGCACTTTTTACAATAGTACATTGTCGCAAAGCAGCTTTACAATGTTATAAGCCTTTAAAACCCAAAGAGCAAGCCGAAGTGACAGTGGCAAGAAAAAACTCCCTGTTTTGTTATTTCAAGAGACCTTGGGTGGACCAAGGCTCAGTGAGGTACTCATCCTTCTTGAGCGGCCAGGCAACATCAACAGCATAGGACAACCATTTACTGATTGTGTGGTGATCAGGTGTCCATATTGAACAATTGGAAAACTATATAAGTCCTTTGAGGGGATCCTGCAGTACTTCCAATCCAATAAAAATCCAGGTTCCATCCAGTAATTGTCGTAGCCACAGTGCTTCCGCAGAGCCATGGTTGAAGAGCTGAGGACACCTCCCGGAAATTGGCAACACCTCAAAAGAAACAAACAAATACTGGGCTTTATTAGCACGAACTGCTTCTCTTAAGTAATAACAAGAGTTTGATTGATACAGTGCAGCATGTGACTCCGGCATAACTGACTAGAGTAGCAGTCAGTTACACCAATTTTTTACACCAATATAATTGACACTTGGCATTTGGTTTGGCATTGCGTTTGTGACTTTTACGTACTACTCACCTATTGCTTGCTGACCCTG